>NNCF01133640.1:95396-264041 GCA_002313205.1 Laupala kohalensis
TATATATAAATACTACTTGATAAAATTTTAATTTCTATTTCTCTTAATATATTTTGGAAGAATGTATGATTTGTAATTTAGAATTATTCTAACACAAAATTTTAACTTCCACCGTATGGTTTGAATCACACTCAGCTGTTTCCATAACATTCGAAACGGGAAAACTTAAATTAATTCCGAAAAGAAAAAGCTTTTTGAACGGAACTCATTTGAATTGTTGCATGTCAATTTTAATGTGAAGCTTCAAGAAAACAATTATTTCAATAGTAGGCAGCAAAAAGTATCCACAAAACACATAAAGTAATTTTACTATAAATTCAATTTCAATTTTTCCAGGTATGTAAATTTTTTAATTAAAAATCTCTCGCAAGATCAATGAAACCTTATGTTCCGTTTAGTAAATTAGTTCTTAAGGTTCAGAAGTGGAAACATGTTTATAGAACATTGTCCAATGACATCGAATGGTTCAGAGAAATAATATTCATCTCCAAGTTTCACTATTTAAACTTTTAGGTAAAAAAATGAATACTTCTGTCTGAGGTTATTTGTAAGAATGGCACTCTGTTGATTGAATGTTTCAAAGTCTAGTCTCGTCCGTCGTATTCTCAGCATTTGGTGAACCGCGAGAAGATGGAAGAAAAAGCATGACGCATAAAGGTACAACTCCAACCCCTGAAGAAATTGAGTACAGCGTAGGAACGAATCCAAGATTCCAGTATGTAAAAAAGAATTGTCTAATTCGCAGAGAAACAACACCATTACACCGAGAGAAATTTATCGGAAAGCCTGAACATTAGTGCAAAGTTCGGACAAAGTTGTAATCTGAAGATTATTTACTATTAGTTCTACATTTATTTTAGAATGATATAGGAAAGCATACTGTATACATTTCAAAAACATTATGGGGGAAATATTCCTAGAAAATGTGGAAGTTGAAGATTCACTAATATAATTAAAGCATTCTCATTAAGTAACGAAAATTGAAGAGTTTTTGTCAGTCCAAATGAGGTTATATCGCGCATTTTGTAGCTCACGTTCATTTGGATCATTACGATTTTTGTGAATGTCGAGAAATGAAATGTTTAAATGTACTGTCGTATATTCAAAAGACGTAAAATATAAAACTTCATAGCTGTCAAGTATTATGGAATGAACGTAAATGACAAAATATGGAATAGACCTGACCTCTGAATGTGAATGTACGAATATCTTGCGCTTTAGTTATTACAGAATGCAGTGATTAATCATGTTACGTCGAATGAAAATGGTAGACGGGACCGGGATTCGAACCCGGGACCTTGAGCTCTACGCGCTCATGCGCTTACCGACTGCGCCATCCCGCTCGCCTCTCGGGTCCGTCTATCATTCTCATTCAACTTGTGAAACCCAAAGACCTCTGAGGTGGTCTCGTAGAGACTAGATTCCTCATCTGAGGCGACTCCCATAGGAAGTACTTTATTTGGGTAGCATTTTCCATTTCTGGTTCACAAACATAGAAATCTCTTAGATTGCGGTGAACCTCACCGCCAGGTAACAGATTAATCATGTTATAGATTTCTATGCAGTGATTAAATTTAGTTTACGGTTTTTGGTAAAAATTTGTCCTTATTCTTCACCTGACGAATCGCAGAGTTATAAGGAAAACGGGACGCAAAGACGTTCACAGTTTCATCAAGTCGCAGTATGGCGAAGAACAATATTTTGAACCCGCAAGAACGCATTTGGCCCACTGGTCGACGCTAGCGCCTGTCGTGTCGAGGACTGCGTGCGGGGAATCCCTTTGGAGCGCAAGAAAAATGAGAATTGCGGGCTGCGTTCCGCCGACTCACTCCGGAGAGCTCCCGCAGCGCCTGCCAGCCACGATCCCAAGGCGGCAGCCATGCAGCAGCTATGCAGGACAGAGGCAGTCGGCAGTTTCTTTCATCGAATGTTGCGTTTTCTTTCATCAAATGTTGGTCAAGAGTTAGTATTTCTTTTGCCACACAATGAATAATAAACGATCCGATCAATCGATATGCTCTTTTTCAAAGCTCCAAAACAAAAAACCGTAATATCCTTCAAGTGATGAAAGTGAATTTTATCAGTAATATGTGGAAAGTTGTAATACTTTCTTTGGCGTTAAAAGTAAAAATCGAGTTCATATGAATTACTCATTAAAACACCACATATAAAGAAAACATTTGAATGTAGTACATATATTTACTGCATAGACTGATTAGTGGCACGAATGCAATGTCTAGCAATTATTTGATTACATTTTATTTTTATAAATTTCGCAAATTTTTGGGCAACATAATTTTATTTGGTTTTTAATTTTTAGTATTCATTATTATTTTATGTACTACGTAACTACTAAGTGAATTAAATTAAGTAATTGTGACTGTAATTAAAAACAGGATTCGATGTTCAGGAATAAATACAAAATGGATAATTTCTTGGGAAAATATATTAAGATAAATTTATTAAATAATATTCAATAAATATTGTGGATAATATTTTTTTCTAATAGAATGCATATTGTGACAAAAACGAAAAGCAAATTTGTATGGAGAGACAGTTTTCAGTAATTTTTCTCTAATCCAGGACTATGAAAATAAAATTTCTAAATTTATAAAATTTAATTCATCGTTTGAAACTTAATAAGAAAGAAATAAGAGAACTTAGCCTGAAAGTATGAAGGCTAATTATTGTTACTTAGATGTAAAAATTCCAAGAATCACAGAAAAGCACTATTTTCTTTTACTGCTTACTCTCCATTACAAAATGTTCAGTGTTTTCTCGATGACATTCCACGCTGCAGGTTGAAATATAGTTCATGAAATAAAACCAATGCACAGGGAAAAAAACTTATTCCTTAGTATTTACTTTCAGAGAAGAGACTGGGTGCTCGGTCAGCTGGAATGGGAAGTTTCTGAAATTGGGGTGTCCATCTACTCTTTCAGACTACTGTCATTACGCCCCGGGTCACCCACCTACTTTGCTGCATTGGGAAACTTTCGGATCGAAACTCACATGATCAGGGTGAGACGTAGACATCATGGCCTGCATCGCATTGCAATTACATAGAGCACTATCAAGGAGGACGAACTAATTACTCTAATGGCAGTGATAAATATTTAGAATAAAATGGACACATGGTTTTTAATTCATCGTAAAGAAACGTTGGAAACACTCCCGCGTATAACATCTTGTTCAAAAAATTAAAAACAAAACAAAAAATCTTTCTACCACTCCGCCGTCTTCCGAGGAGTAATACTTTGTCATTACATATTAGAATCTATCAATAAGCATATTATCATTAAGTGTAGCATTCTTAATTGAAATTTAACTCATGTGTAGGATTTAATTCTGCCACAATTTCATAAGGATTAATATAACCTTCAGTTCGAAAACTAAGGATAAAACTTCGTATGAAATAATATAAGAACTCAACTTAATCCGTAAGATATGTATTTTCTAATTTTAAAAAGTACTGAAATAGTTCTACTTGAAATGAAGTTCCTTTGTCATCGCATAATACATCTATTCTGTGAGATTCATCAAAATCGTGGAAGCCGTTTTCGCGAAAAATTCCAGAAAGGTACAACTATTGCTCGCTTTGTAGTAAAGGAATGATTGAATAAATAAATAAATAGTATGCTCTGACTTGCATCTCAATATCAAATTAGTACACTTGTATGAACATCTTTCATATTAAAACAGTTTTATTTCAGAAATACTTTTAAAATTGGGTAACATGTTTCAATAATTCTAATTAGAATAAACTGCATTCCACCACCATTCATAACAACATTTTTGCACAAGATAATTTTAACAAAGTTAGTGATGTAAAATCTACTTATAGATGGAAAAAGTTGGAGATAACGTACAAGAAAGAAAATCATAAATGTGAGTATATCAAACAACAGTAGTTTACCTGCCGAGGTGGAAAAACAATTCACAATAATTAATTGTTAATATAATCTACAAAATAAGCGCAATCCAATATTTCATTCAGTAAACTTATTTTCAAATTCTCTCAAGATGTGCTAAGAATTGTATGCATCATATCTGTTTTATAAGCGTTCCGCACACTACTGGGATAATTTCTACAGTTTGTGTAAAACGAAATGAACACGATTAAAAGAGATGAAATCATTTGAGCAATAATTTTCTCCTTCCAAGAAACATCAAATAACTTCCTCTCCTCGATGAGTTATACCAACCATGGAATTGTTTTCCCGCTGTACAGTTTTCATAATTTATATATGCTCGTTATATATTCTGTTATATTTCCTGAGACACGTGTGAGTAATTGTCATAAAAATACGACTGTATTTAATAAATGAACTTGAGAGTAATAATCTTTAATATTTTACAACATCGCTCACAATAGCTTTCTATCAAATCACGTTTATAATCAGAAAAAACATTGAGTGATCCTTCCACTATACGAATGATTACATCTGAATTAATCTCGTATTAGTCAAATTACCTTACAATCTCCTTCAGCGTAATGTTCAAAGTGACTGATCGTACAGACGAAAGTTTACCTGAAACAGTAAAACAAGTAACGTAAAAATTATATTCATTGCAAGGAATCGCAACTTAGATTTTTCAAGGACATCAATAAATAATGAATGAGTCTAATTCTAACAAAAATAGCCATAGTTCGTTATTAATGGGCAGGGAGTCCGGTCAAATGTGTATACCAATCTCAAAACCATTGAACGTGTAATGTATAAAAGTAAAAATAGCTCTTAATCATATTCATTTCAAATCGTTACACGAAGAACTGAAGACTAATCAAAAAATTGTTTCGTGTTCGCAAGTTTGATGAAATATCGTTCATAAGAATTATTGAAATGAGTTTTACTCCGGCATGGATTTTACTCCTCTTTAATGGGCTGTCCGCGTGTATCATGAACACATGGAAACCACTCCGATGAACCGGTCAGAAAAAATTACAAACTTTGGTGGAAATTTGTCCTGATCTTCACATGATCTCATTAACAATGCCACAGAGAATTACGTAAAATATTTTCAGGTGACCATTACGTAACATGAAATGCAGTAAGTGATCAAAGTGAGGCAAATATATTCCAAGTTCATGGTAGTTCACTTCTAGTAACTCGTGTATCAACTGAAATATGAGAAAAGAATTTAGTTTCAAAATGAAGGAAAGAAAGGCAATGCGATATTTTATATTTTCAAATCACCAAGCGAGATGAGATAATTTGTAATAGTAGCATTCTTAGAAAAAAGAATTGTTCATTTATCAGTTCAGAAAACCCCCGCAAAAACAGAAATTCACTCTCATATGAAATTGTCATTTAATCTCCTAATTTAAAGAACATGTTAGAACTTCTCAGTTACTACCATATCAGTGTTACCCACTATAGGGTCAATGAGAAGAAAGTAACTACTAGAAATAACTTTAAAATTGATATTATACTTATTGAGATATAGTTTTGTGATAAATTACGTGCAACGTAAAAACACTTTCCGAAAATACCAACGTAAAAGATGTAATTGTTTCTAGAGAACAATGTTTAAAATTTCTCTAAAGCCGTGTTTTTATCGATCAAAACACAATCGACCCGCGTAAAATTCGTGGTCGAAAGAGAGTCACAATTCAAGAGGGACCAGATCGCGTGTGACCTGAAGCCATCAACATCCATATTAACTTGATACATCCACATATGCGCGCGCGTATGCAAAGCGTCCAATTACGCGGCTAGAAACTACCGGAAGAGTGTTCTCTGCATAATGCAAGCGACATACGCACAGTTGGATGAAATGAAAATATGTGGACTAAACTAGAAGACCTAGATATTGAAAAAATTTTGGTTAATTCCTGGAACCAGCTAAATAAAAGTGGTACATAATTTTAATGATTTATATTTGTCTACAATATAAGAAGTTCTTTACAATTTTTTAATAATATTTTACGATGAAATACTTAAAACAATAATTGATAAATACAGCATTCCTTTCATCAAATTAATTTTTGGACCTAATTGACATGAATCTTAAATATTACGTGAATTTTTAGAGTGAAATGCAATGAAAACATCCAAATAAAATATTCCACCCTAAATATGGATAAATAATAATAAAAAACTTTTCCTGAACAGGAAATATTTATCTCGATTGCTAGCAATTTTCCCTCCTCTAATCCGCAGAAAACCAATCTTGCCAAGATTGTCATTAACAATCTTGCAAATAAAAAATATCATGACAATGCCCTGATACATCTGAAGAGTAAGTAATTGGTCGAACTTTTCATTGGATCTCACTCTTTTAAATCGTGCATTAAGTCGGTATGTATAATCCAACTTACAATGCAGCCAGTCAGAAAAATAAAAATCGTCATACACAAATATAGATTCACACACCAAGGCTAGTTTCACAGTTTCATGAAAGAACAGAAGAATCAACCACTTGTAAACAAAGATGTAGAAATCCTTTGAAACTCAAACGCGCACAGATTTTTGAAAACGGTTTACACCATAAATCAGCTCGAAATGTCTGTTTGAAAGCTGTAATAAACGAAACTTCAATTCATTCCCTCACATTGCTTAGGAAAATCTTAAAAATACGCTGAGAAATCGGCAATTCGGCAACGTTGCATTACGACAAATCTGGCAACGTCGTTAGCAACTGAAGGAAATAAAATTGGAACACTTTCGAAGTTCAATCTCCATTGCGCCGATACATATCCTAAGTATACGACGTCTCTCTCTACTCAAATACTTAAAACAAGTATACTTTAATACATTTGATCAATGTTTCTATAAAATAATTTATATACATGAAGTCGTAAGTAACGGTATTTTTAGTTTTTCATTTCTGAATTATAGTATACAAGAATATATTTGACGACGAAATTTTGTTTAGTTTTTAAAATTTAAATTACCCTGTGACTACATTCTTAAATATTCCGTTAAGGAGAAAACAATCTACAAAAATACAGAGAATAAAGATAAAAATAAAGAAAACAATTCTGGAGTTTCTAATTTCTATGACAATTATGCAATATACAAAAAATACATGTGATATGATTACACACAAAAACACTGATTACTGAACTCACCAAAGTTAAGAAATATGTAAAAGCATGATTAATTTTGATAAATATATTGAGTAGAAAATTGATAAGCTTTTGTGTACTATATAAGCAAACAATATTTTCAATAAAAATATATGTTTTTCTAGCATCTAGAATTTATTGGAGCAGTATGTTCAACACAGAAAAACGTTATATACACTTTTGTATGTCTTGTTACGAATTGTAATAAGGGGGATATTTTATAAACATTATTTAAAACATAACGCAATTTTTATAATATGATCGTTATGAAAAGTTATCTAGCTTCTTCAAGTACGTTTTTGGACGATAGTCTCGGGGGACGCAAATATTTTACACTTTTTAAAGCGTTTTTTTTGGTTTCCAAGTCGATTAAAAAATTAATTTTGCTTATTTTGCATTTAAAATGCAAAAACGTGGTATGCTTTTCCCACGCAGTGATATCTATGATGAAGATATATAGTATTTTTTAAAATTCCGTATTCGCAACCTACAGTTCCATGCATGTTCCTCATAACGAACAAACTATTTTTTTTAAACACTTAATTATAAATTACTAATAAAAATGCATTTTTCTATCGTAGAATATTCCAATAATTAAATTACTGTTATATAAATAAACGAATTTTTTGTTTCATTAAGATATAGATTAATGATTTAAGCATATTATTTTTGAAACTTTTAATTGTTCTGTTTGTGTTTCGATTTGAATAGTCACACTCCCGTCTCTCCTTCCAAAGGAACACTCAAATAGCATAGAGAGCAATATACCCTGGAATAGGACACAATCTGAGAAGCTATGAGTGATAACCAAAATATAAATATTTATCATTTAAAGGAAAACGATATTGCGTTTTGCTCATTAAATTATTCATCGGCCTGCCAAAGTTTCGACATTTAGTAAGACTTCCTCAATGTCATAGTTACATGTTATATATATCTACGGTCTGTAACTAAACTTACAAGAAAAAGTAGTCATAAGGAGAAAAAATCCAATCCATAAAAATTAACATCGGAAGCTTATAATAAACCCAAAACTACAAAAGTATTTTGGTAACTCGATATATTTATTTCTGTGGTTTGTTGATTTTTCCGTTGGTATGATTTCTTCTTCTTGTTTTAAAAGAACAAATAACTAATAACAAGACTAAAGAAAAAATATTCTTGAAAGAGATCTTGTCGCACTAAAGAACCGTAAATGTATGTGTCATCTCATCAACTTATTCACTGATTTTTTATCC
Source organism: Laupala kohalensis (assembly GCA_002313205.1). Lineage (NCBI taxonomy): Eukaryota > Metazoa > Arthropoda > Insecta > Orthoptera > Trigonidiidae > Laupala > Laupala kohalensis. Next base: position 103,707 of record NNCF01133640.1, read on the forward strand.
GTACTTTAAAAATCATGTTTAATGTCTAATCAATATGTTTATCTTCACAAATATGAACAATTATGTTGATTCGTAAAAAGTGATATGAAGAATTCTTCTGAATTACCTTGTTTGCCCCCTGCTATTGAAATCAATGAATTCTACGGAATTTCGATAATAACGTAAGAAAGAATACAACTCAATTGTATTTGTCTAAATAAAAGTGATATGTTCCTTTTGTTATATTTCCTGAGAACTAAAAATAAACTTTTCGGTAATGTTACTCTCTGAGCATATTGTTTTATATGTTGCACGATTACAGTTAAGTGTTGTATCTTGCATCAATACATTTCTTTCAGACGTAATTTATTTATTACGTCTGAATTACAATAAACAACATAAATTGTGCCAATGAGCTTTGAGTTCTTTGCGCCAATGAATAAAATTCAGAGGTTTTAAGAATATTTATAAGTAATTGCTGAATGAGAGTCTTACGAAATTCATTCGATATCTTGCAATGATATTAAAATTCTGTGATTAAACAATATCGATTTTAAAGTAAGAAGAATTTTTTTTCGGAGAAGTTTAATTTGTTTTATCTTTCCTAGGACGGCGTTGTGACACAACAAAACTTGAGATGTCATTTAAATATATAGAATAATACACTTTATTTTAGTTAAGAAAAAAATATTTTATTCTGTAAGTCCAAGATGTGTATAATAAAAATTTACAAAATATTTCTTTAATAGAGGCGTCATAAAACATTTTCTCTCTCATTACGATTTAATAGCGGTAAATTCGCCAGGACTAGTCTTCTATTGGTCCGCCAAATACGGAAGCAGTTTCAAGATTGCCTATGATTGGTCGAACGAAATTGAGGAGCTTTTTCCCCGTCGCAGAGACGTGGCATTGCAAACCTAAGAGGTACCAATCTCCAAGCGCGCGGGACTTAGAAAATTTTTGTTAGCCCTTTTATTATTCCAGGAGGGTACAAATCATCATCAATATTTTAAATTTAGTTCCTCTGAACTATTTATAATACTGATAAGGAGCAATATGATTTCACTTCACGGAAAGTTTATATTTTGGGGCAACAAAACCAATGTTTACTGCACGCTTTGGAAAGAGACAGATTGTCCCGAAGCTACATAATTGTTAGCGATATCTCCATCGCTTGAAGATACGCAATGATAGTCATTAGTAGATGATTATTTCGTTGTCATGTAACGAATCAGCATTCGGTGTCGGACGATATCATACCATTATTCTGTCTACGTGATATCGCCTTTATATAATTAAGCAGTTTGTCCCGATACTGTACAGTTCATGCCCGTGAATGTGATGAATCGAAATTCGATTCTGTTTAAAGTCAACAAGATGTAACACAGAATATTTCCATATTCTGAATATAGTCAATATTTATAGGCATCATATTTGCTATCTGAGCGCAGTAAAGGTCAGGAAAGGGATATATATTTTGAACAATCCGATGTAAAATGTAGTTGATTGATATCGAAATTTCTTTAATACTAAATCATCCACTGACACCTTTTTAAATGTCACTTAAAACCATTCCGCAAACATTTGGAAATGTGTAAAAAGTTAAAACATACACGATTTTTCTAAATTAGAATTTAGTTTTAAATGGACTAATGTAATAATAATAAATGGACTAATGTAATAATTTCACTATTGTCTATAATCTAACTTTTGATTGAAAATTCAATTTTAATATCTTACATTGTGAAGGCAGTATTTATGAACTAAACATTTCGATATGTCTTGAGAATAGATCGGTATCACGGGAAAGAGTATTAGAAAATAAACAGAAACATATATATATATATATATATATATNCAAACGATTTAGTCGTTTTGGGGTAAATTTGAAGTCCGTAACGGCCATTGAAAACTCTCATATGACTCCAGTCTCTGATACCAGGAGCACCAAACAAACACCGGAATGACGATCTAATGTTGCAACTTACTTTAAATCTACCAACACCACTATAAGAATAAAACGCATTCATAATTACTATCATTAGGAATTCACTCCTCAAAATAACCACACTTAAAATAGCCAACAAGTCAATTGTCCCTTGCTAACGGATATACAGTTGCAATTGTTTACCACTACAATACTCACTACAGATTATACTTCTAACACGGAATTAAAAAGAATCGACGAGCTCGAATATGAAGGAATTGAACGGCAAAAAATTGGGAAATTTAATCACAGGGTAAGAGTGACCGAATTAGGAATTTAATGCAAAAGTTTACAAGTTTAAAACAAAATTGAATGTCTCAATTTAACAATTTCATCATAAAAAGTAGTCAGGAAATTTATTGAGAAGACCACATTTTCTCTCATTACACACAACGAGAATGAACATTCAAACATGTGTAGTAGTACAAAAGCGCGTTGTAAGCCAAGTCAACATCATTTTTTAATATTTTCAATTTTGTTTCAATATATGTTTTTATAGTATGTATTGAATTTGTATTTATTGCATCAGTATTGAAGCCAACTTTCTATAAAAGCAAGTGAGAACTTAAAACATAAATGGCACTAGCACGAGAATCAAGTTCCTATGGAGAACCAAAAGAAACAAATGTGAATATTAATTAATTCCACAAGTTTTCAAGGACACATGAAGCGCTTCTCCGAAATCTCGATAAACCACAATCAAAGTGAACAAAGCAGTAAATTTTTAATTTGAATATATATTTATTAGTGAGAGAGAAACACTTTTTCTTCGTAATTTGTCGCTTCAAAACGCTTAGTGTTCCTGCAAAGTCACAAAGAAAGAGAGCCAAGAGAAAGGAATCGTAAAACGTGTTATATGAGCTGAGATTCCTATGAAACGATTACGACAATTTCATTCATATTTCATACAAGATGAATACCTACGACATTGCTCGCATAAATTTTAAAAATCTGCTATGTACTACAAATATTTCTTATATCTCAATTTATATTCGTATAGAGCCTATATCGTGTTTGCACCTCTGCCACATCAAAATACATTGCAAGGAAACACACATTACGATTACTTTAAATTGGAGATTATCGATTGTTATGCCACATGTTAACATTTATCTGTCATTCCGCTTCTAGAGGTTTTGCCATTTCATAGAAGCATTGTAAATAATTATCTTTTTATTCTTTGGAATCTACAGAAACGTCAATAGTAATGAAAAATGTATAAATAGAATCATCATTGACAGAAATGATACAATATTCTATTATTTTCATAATTGTAGGAGGATCTGGAGGTTCACTAGTAACCAGGAGAATGGAAGAGGTAGAAGCGGAAAAGTTGGCTTGGATGAAGGAAAAAACATCTTATAGTTTTTATCACTTTATATGCATTTAAAATCAAGACATAGAAAACTCCCGAAATTTATTTTTATATACTTCAATATAATTTTACTTGAGTATTTGCTTTAAAATAATATTCTTGAAAAGAAAATCATGTTGATCCACAAAAACCGAAGTAATATCTAAATTAGTTCGGGAGGTAAGAGGTGTAGTAAAAACTCAGAACGCACGTCGTTCGTCGAAATGTCGAAAAATTCTTTCTTTGTTAGTTTTTCAAAGACAAAAGTAATATCACCTCAAAATTTCAAGTTCACATCTTGAATAGAATTGCCTACGTTGATAAATCAGTGAGGACAAATACGCCGATAATTGTATATTAACGGAGAGCATGCGAAATGTTAAATATATGACGTTGTAGCATATCCTATGATCATCTCCTAGTTTCAAGCTGTCTGCCAAAAGTAATCAAGAATAGCTCTGTAATGTAGCCGTCAAGTCTCCACAAAAAGAATATTTAGAGAATTATATTTTCTTCTTGTCGACGAAGATTTGACAGACTGTCGATGGCATTTTATGAAATGCTTTATATTATACGTATTTGAATACAAGTTATTCAAATTATAATGTTTACATTATTTAATCACACATGTCTGCTAAAAGAAACCACTATCTGCCACGGTACCTCCATCATAATTTGGCATTCGTTTATAATTCGAAAAATAATTGGGTATTTTTGTCTCCTGAAAACCAAGCACAATCTGCACCAAATCGTTTATGAGATTATTGCGTGTATTAAATTACTCTTTAGTATCATTGAGACCAACTAGAAGTGCCTTTAGCTACACTGATGTAAACCGGTAAGATAATACCAATTCATTGTTGTTGTAGTTCTGCGGCGTAGAGCTACATGGCGTAGAGCCACGCGAGCTACCACCGTGGAGGAGATCACGTGCTCCAAAAATAAGTCCGCGGTCATAAACGTTAGACAGTGAAAGCACGCGTAGCAAAGAAATTCATGTAGATTTCTCAGCGGCATCTGCATCCAATGACACACGAAAGGCTCGCCAATTCCATCCCGTCATTCTGAAGCAATGATTGTAGTCAAAGAGATTCAACTGCTGCAGGAAACTCGAATATTCTCTCAGTAAAGGGCATCTGTCGAAGTTTCAAAGGGCAGTAAGTTTTGTGAAAATATTGCTGTATGGCAGAATAGGCTTGTATTGTATACCTTACTTTAGTTCTGCCTCAAATTTACCTAACTTACATGTCAAGAATGCGAGATATCATTTTCTATCTGCTTCTAATTCATAATGTTTTTCAAGGACAAGATGCTATTGTTCCAATTCACAAAGGAAGTAGTGAGCAAGAGACACCCACATAGTCTCGCGTTCATTTGTTTCATGCCCGAACACATATCTCACTAAATAACTTACTCAACACTTCGTCATTTAAATTTTATACTTTGAGATAGCTTGTTTCACGTTGTATCATCAGTTTATTACGGTCTGATCGTTATGTTAGCGTACTTAAAACATGTTTACGATATTAAAAGCAGCATATCAGTATCCGTTACATAAATGAACAAAAATCCATTAATTATTGGATGGTATTGCTTTTTATAAAGGTAATGAAATTATATCAGTTTTCACCTGAAGAGAGTAATCACGGTGGTCGAACAAATATCAGAGAAGAGCTCTTTCATTGTGTATGTTTGCATTGATGGTATTGAAACATAATATGAAGATTAACTAATGTAATTTACAGCTCATTCTATATATTAGTGTAAATACAGAATCAAGTAGAAGAAATGATGTTTCAGGTTAGTTTCATATACCTACATCATAACAGCCACTAAGTGTTGATACAATAAATGTGGTGATGCCACTCTACCTTTGCAAACATGGTATACATATGTGGAGCATGGTATAATGTTGTGCATAGTAAACCGCCACACAATTGGAATCAACGTCCGAATACGACAAGTGTTTATTTGTTTATTTATTTATTTCATGCCTTACGGCAAGGTTCAGGTCACCTTGACTTGGATGTATTGGGAAGGAGAAATTGTAGGTCGTCCGGCAATTTATGGGAGTGAACCGTTCTTTTGTCTGGAGTAGGTGAGGGAAACCCCAGCTAATAACCCCATCTAGTTCGGTCGAGCAACGTGTTGCCAATTTTCCTTAGTTAAAAATGTTAGTTATCACTACAGTCACATGGAGACGAGTCGGGAACTGAACCCGGAATAATCGTATTGAAGTTGTTCGCTATAACACCCGTTCGCCATCCACAAATGTACTCCTTTTCAAATTAATTGCGCAAAATGCTTGTTTAATTTTTTTTTTACTTTAAGTTGAATATAATCGTTATAGTGTTGAACTCATTTTATTAAAAGGAAATCCTTACTTAAGAGTAGTCATCAACAATAGTAAGTTTACGGCGTTATTGGCCACTGTCATTCAATAAAATCCACTGTAGGTTTATACAAAATATTTTTTTAGTGTAAAAACAGACAATATGCTGTTGTATCTTATAAATTAAAATTCCAAAACGTGAAAGAAATTGTTTAAAATGATTTCAACAAAAGTCGAGTGTGTTAAGAAGTCTCATTTTTTATGTTGAATTTTGATTTGTTAAATTCCTTTTTTACTCCAACGTTGAAATGTGTATGTGACTTTAAAGTTTTATAAGGTTTATAAACCTTGTGAACATATTATTGCGTTCATCTCCTTATTTATCGAACGGGCGGTAATAAATACAGTATTTTAATGATGCCCATGACAAAGTTTTAAAAAGATGTTGCGACATGAAAGTTAAATAGTTTCACTTCACAACTTTCTAAATTCATGAAACTATGCTAAATATTTCTATCGAATTGCATTTTCCATTTAAACAGTATTTACAAAAAAAACAGACACAGTTTAGGTTGGCGTTAATTGTCCTTGGTTCGTTGTTATCACATGCCTACTTTCGTCGTCCAGTTTATACTACTTTATATAAGAGAAATTTGAATTTCAATTTGGATAAACGTTCAACCTTTTGTGGTAAGAAATACTAGTTAGATTATTCAAAACTAAGATTATGAAAAAAACAACATCAAATTAGATCTGCTTGAACATATTGCCAAATGTCCTTTGAGGTTCTCTTTTTTTATGTAGTACTACTGAGTTCGAATAGCGATTTATACATTCCAAGGTAACACAGCCACACAAAAAAATTCTCTGTACCAGAGATCCGGGTATATGGATTCGACATATTTTTTGATGCTGAAACCGATGCCGATGTCCCCAGAAAAATCCCTCGTGTCAATTTTTAGTTATCGACGAATTACCTCAGCAGGTTTTTATGAAAAAATGGCAATTTACATGTAACGCGTCCTAGAGGGAAAAGTGACAAAGAACAATAAAAAAAAATTCCAAGCAAATAACCCATGAATATTCAGATCATACAGAAGTGAGAAAGCAAAATCTGATGGAAACTGAATTCAACCTGCCCCGCGTTTATTGACACAGCACATCTCTTTGAATAAGCGAAATTTATGCTAAATTTATTTTAAAAAAGAGTGTTTCGGCTCTCCCTCCTCTATAAGTTACTTTACTTGGCGTATTTTGTTCTATCATCTGGCAAACTTATAGGATGATCCGTGTTATTACATTTTGTGCCGAGTTTCCATCAAACAGTTAGGAACCCCGGATAATTTTATTTAAAGTTTAATGAATCCTAGTACAAATAATGTTCTATTAGCTTTCCTTCGTGTTTTTTGCAACCAGGGCACCTTCACAATACTTGTAAAATTGCCATTTTTCATTAAAACCTGCTGAGGTAATCCGGCGATAACTACAAATTGACACGATTAATCTTTCTGGGGACATCGGCATCGCTCTCAGCATCAGAAAATACGTCGAATCCATGTACCCGGGCCTCTGGTACAGATAATTATTTTATGGGGCTGTGTAATTAATTAAGTTTTTTAAATGCAACGTAGCCTTTAATTACATAGCACACAAAAATTAAAATTTGGTCTGTTTTGAATTGACGTTTTTAATTTTGCCGTGGTGAATTCAAATCCGGGATCACAGTTGCCTCATCTCCCTCCATTTTTTTAATCACGAAAGAAACACCCTAATAGAAAATACGGGAGTGATGAAAGAATTCTGTACTCGGGCGGATGTTTTGCACGTCAAAGTACATAAGAGTCTTCGGAACATACCAATTTGTGTGTGTATATCTTTTCTTCTGTATTTAAAGGCGGTATTTTGCAACTTAAAAATTGGAGGGTGATGGAGCAATTCTGATCCCTGATTCGAATGAGAGCATCAAAATTTATTTGGATGCATAAGTCTAGTCTTTGGAGCAGATCAATATTTTTTTGTGTGCCTATGTTCTTGTACTTTTATTGATATTTTATTACTCGTTTATTGTGCGTAGTTTACAGAGTATAATAATTGGTCAGGATCATTGTGAATAGATGTTCTTTGCTTTGGGTTTGCTCATGATGCATCGAAAACGTCGTTGATTCTGTACTGTTTTCTCTTGAATAAAAATTTTCCTCACTCTTTTATTTGAAGGAGTTATAATGTTTTTAGAAAAATGTATTTTTGAAATACTAAGTAAGTTCTTCACGTACATTTTTGTCAGAAGCAAGTTTCCGTTCAAGCGCTCCAACGATTTTTGCAAGCAAATAAATATTTTTGCTCTAATATTCACTTCATTACTGCACAGAATGTCGAGAGGGGATGTGAAAGACCCTCCATAATGTATTACAACAACCGTGCTACATCGAATATTTATGGTGACAAACAATCGTCAACCAGTTTGCATGAAACGAGAATAATATTTTATTAAGTCAAAAACTTCCGTATGATTTGGGGATGTTCTGTTCATCAGGCCTGCTCTTTCACGTAACTATGTATTCGCCAAGGAATTGGAATGCAGAGGCATTGGGTTACCGAGGAGTGTATCGACATTGGTTTGAAAAAGGTCATGGAAACCGCAGTTGAGAACGACACCCAATTCGGCTGGATGAGGAATCGAACCCCGTTCTCTTTTAAGACTGCAGATAAACATGAAAGGCTGGCTGCAGTTGGAAAGAAATTATTTCATATCTTATACAGAACATTTACCTCATAATTTATTTCTTATTTGCGTCTAATATCTATTTACTAATATATAATCTAAACTATTTAATGATATATAATATCTTATTTACAATCAATACCAAAGCTCCTCCGAACAAAGCATGGATTCTATTCCCGACTCCTCGGCATTTTCACCTGACCTTAGTTATCACATATTTTTTCCCGGTGTTGGTATAGAAATATATGTGTTGTCAACCTCACGTTGTCAACATTACTCGCATAGCCATAGACGTTTACGAAAAAAGTGATGTAAGCAGTGTAACATTTATCGAAATTTGTAGGTGTTCCCCCAGAGATGATATTTGTTTTAGTAATATATTTGACCAAGAGCAAATGGTGACGGTCTGGAGCAGGCCAATTGGTTGTGATGGAAGTTGGCGCAAAGGATAATACCCCTGATGTCAGAGAAGAAGATCCCAGGTTCGAGTTACGACCCATTGACTGTCTCATCATGAAATAAGATTACACGGTCTGTGATATCGACTCTCTAGATATCGGTGAAAAGCGTTGTATATCGTGATTAACCAATAACGGAATAACAAACGTCACTATTTATTCCATGTAGATGAAAGTGATTCCTAAAAAATTAATGAAAATATTTAATAGTCAGGAAAATTAATTCTCATTATATTTTCTGTTACATTTATTTCGTTTCGTTTGGATCATATGCCAGATAAGAAAATTTTCAGTCACAAGCATTTTGCCAATAGTTTAAATATATTAAAGCAATTCAATATGTAACGATCAAATAATATTCTTTAACTTATATCAGCTGTATTAACATTATAGTATCATAGGAAGAGTAAAATATTCAAGATTCTGAGATTCAGTGGCAGGAAATTATTCGTTTGGAAACGCAAATATTTTGGAATATCGAAATAATTCTCCGATGGTTTTGCTGAAAAACCTCTCTCCATGAAATTGAATATCCGAACATTCAAAAGCCCTTTTCGAGACACAACAATTAAAGCGTCGCTGTTTCAAAAGATATCACTTTCCTTCTCACAGAAGTCTCTGATATTAATCAACAAACGCGTATAAATTAAAACTGCCTTATCCATGCCTTATCCAGAACTGGGAATTTAAGGCGCATCATCTCCGGTTCAAAAATTCATATGTTATGAATATTTATCACTTATTCCATCGATCTGAAGTCCGTGCACAGAAAGGAACGGAAATTTTTGAACGTCAAAGCCATGCACGATTTCTTTTGCCGTGCACGCTATACAAGCAACAATCTGGCGAAATTTCCATAAAGAACACACCCAGCTTTCAATAGATCAATTGAAAGGTAAGATGTGTCTAACACTGGTCAGACACTGTAACGATAACTGTATCACAATGCAATCGACCAAGCAAACACAAAAACTGAGACGACCTCGAGGGGAATGAAAATATTCCATAAATCGACGGAAGAAATGTTAGGTACTTTATTTCAAGATATTGATTGCCAACGTGAAAAACATAAATTCTGGTCTCATGGATACAATTCAAACATTCGCTGAATAACCTTCAATAATTGTATGTGGGAATGGTAAGAGATGTTTGATTCCAATCGGAATAAAATTACTAAATCATCCCTTATTTTTATAATATTTCTGAAACATTTATTATTATTATTATTATTATTATTATTTTATTTCAAAAATTCTATCAAGTTCGATTCTAATATTGTCGCCGAATGTACACCAGTATAAAATTATGCTACAATTTATTACAAATAACATACTAAATATATGGTATTATAAATTAATGTAATAAATTGTGTAATATTACAAATAGTAATATTAATTTAAAATAATAATATAAATTGTAAATAAATCATAAAATATATAATATTACTTAACATTTAACAAAATAATACAAAAATTCCCTGAATTTTCTGTAATTTACAAAAGACTAATTTATGCTTCAACTTCCTTCAACACCCTTGATTCTTCTTTCTACGCGAGAAAGGATACCCGACTTCTGATCCATTAGTACAACATCGTTCGCGACTTCGATACTCAAGTAAACTTTGGAGCAAATGACATCGACGAGGTGCTAAGTTGCTCCTCCTATATTGCTTATCATGGTTCAAAAATATTTGCATTACGTAGCCAGACATAGTGAGTGTCAAAGCAACTGCAAATCAGTGGATTCTGCGCAACCACCATTAAATAAAGATTTTAACTGGACAAAAATCCTACACACACGAAACTTGGCAGATAGTTAGGTTTCGAGGTTACTTTGAAGGGGAAAGAAAATAGGACACTCCACAAATCGGTGGGCCCCAATAATGGGGTCAAAAGGGTTCGCAAAACGATTTTTTGTAAATATCTAAAGAACTAGGTAAGATTTCAAAAATTGTTAAAAGTAAACGTAGCTGACAAAATTTGCAACGAGTTTGATAAGTAATTTTTTTGCCAGACGCACAGAAACAGAGATATGAGTGCTCAAAGTTGAGACCTTTTTTCGCAATTCTTCGTATAAGACATTTTTGTGAAAATACGAGAAAATAGCATTTTTTACAATTTAGACCAATTTTTTGTGTAGCAAAAAGCACTTAATATGGGTATGTAATTGTTTGTACTATATGTACTACCATGTATTTGAATGAAAGTTTTTGCATGTATGTATTTATGCACACACATACAAATAGATAACGGAAACAAAAACGTGCATTTTGAAACGTTTTTAGCAGTGTTCATGAATATACACTCATATACATGAGAAAATATTTGTTGGAATATATTCATACATGTATATTATACTTCTCTAAATCAAAAATGCACATATATACATACGGATTTATCAGAATAGAAATGAAAAATTCAAAAATAAAACTCATTATTTTCAAAAAAGAAATATTTGATATAATATTGAAATATATTGATATAAGGCATATAGATATAAGGCAGTAAATGCACAGAAATATTGAATTTAAGGGAAATATTAGAAAAACATTTCTTTTTTGAAAATAATGAGTTTTATTTTCAAACTTTTACATTTCAGTACTGACTAATCCATACGTATATATGCGCATTTTTGGATTTAGAGAAGTATAATATACATGTATGAATAAATTCCAACAAATATTATCACATATATATGAGTGTATATTCATGTATACTGCTAAAAATCGTTTTACGGTCCCTTTTGACCCCCCCACCAGGGGGGCCCGCGGGAGTGTCCGATTTTCTTTCCCCATTAAAGTAACCTTGAAACCTAACTTTCTGCCAAATTTCGTGTCTGTAGAATTTGTGTCCTGATTTTTAAAAAATCAGCCTTTATTCAATGGTGCATAAAAGACAAGATCGCTAATGGACATGGCTTCTCTGCAATCATCTACACTTGATCGAGACGTAGACATTACGATCACGTCTGAGAAGAAAAAGACTAAATATTGGTGTCATAACAATCTATGTATTTTACTTCTACCTGTTTTTTCCTTAATGTATTTAATTAAATTTTTATATATACTAAACGTTTCTGAGTATCCTAAAAATAATTTATTGTCTACCGAAGAGAACAAATCATCTTCACTTGTAGGAACACGGAAGAAATGTATTCAGTTTTTTCCTTAAGCGTTTCTCTCGCCACCAGAAGGTTTGGTTCGTTTGCTCACAGGTACCATTCGAGTTAAATACAGTATAATTGCCTTATACTCGAAATAATGTTTAAACCAAGCAATACAATAAAATGAGCGATAAAATTAAACAGATCAGTATTTTCAATAACGTTCAGTAACAATTTTTGAACAATATTCAACGAAGGATAGTTTGAACCTATCGTCCAACAAAATTGTTTCATATTCAAACCTTCGATTTTCGACGAAAACATCTTCAAATTTATACACGTGTTCACATAGTTCAAACCTCGTTTTGACATACTTTCTCAGTCATTTTCTTTTCGCGTCTCTTTTACATGCGTGATGGAGTTATGATCATTTACAAATAGTTATTATCTTGAAAATAATGAAACAAGACGTAGAGATCAAGAGAACTAGAAATCACTTCAATGCACGGAAATGAGAGTATCTTGGATAACGTAACTCCTGAATTTGATAACGAATAAACTGTCATTAACCTCATCAATATTAATGGTTTATGTTTAATATTACCGGTGTATAATTCTGTAATGTGTATATAAATAATTAATTACAATATACAAAAGTCAGACAACATAATTGATAATTTAATATTAATTTATACATTAATTCGTAAATTGGTAATAGTCTGACAGAAATATATTAGAATAAGTCAATAATAACAAACACTTCAATTATCTGCTAAAAGGAAAAAGACATGGAAATGCGATATAACTAAGCTAAGTCCAAATGTGAGGCTTATTTAACAAATTCAAATGTCTAGTAGTTTTTTTAGGTGCAGAGATATTGGTAATTTCATTAACTTTTTAAGGGTACTATATATTTCCCGTCACTACTTAAAACCTGAGAAAATACGAATACATATATATTTTTATCAACAAATATTATTCATTTAGTTTGAATGGATGACAACACAGAAACCGCAATGCGAATAATTAAATATTTTGTATATCAACAAAAACACTATAGGGTTTTTACGTAGCACAGGAAAACGTCATCAAGCTTTATATTAGTAAATGTTTAATCTCTCACGCTGTTTTTTCTCTCCTGTAGTTCTTTCAAATTCAATGGAATGCAATGTCTTAGTATTCGAATTTTTTCGAGCATTGAGGAGGTGCTGATAAAATAGATGGTTACATTACGTCAAATTATTTGCCAGATGTCACATATTTTTTTAAAAGCACATATTTGGTTATTTTTATCTATTTAAGGAGATATTTCAGAACGATTTTGTTTTATTACCCGTGTCTCTCCAATAAAGATCAACTGAATTGCATACCTACAGCTGGCACCTTTGGTGGAAGATATGAGACCTTCTCTGTCCTATCTCATACGCTATTATAATTTCAGCCCGATAACAAATTTTCGCGCAATTTGCTTAACAGGAACAGCAAGGGAATGCATTGTAACTATACATTTCACACACATTTTAGAAAACGCGTGCTTACTCCTAGTATTTCAATTCCATACATTCCAATACCTCACTTATTTCTTCACCAAATGTGTAGTAAGGTATCGTACAATAGGGTGCCAAAGTGTTAAACTTTGCCATTCAAAAATAAGGCACTGGAACAAAAAGAAAAGCTCCAGATGTTCTTCCCTTCAATATTAAAATAGAAAACCTTCAATATTAAAATTGGAAGTATTAGCTTTCGCTTCATGAAATACACAATGCTACCAAATTGAATATCCAACAAGAAGACATCAAAAGCACTGGGATACGTTCAGGCAACGTTCTCTATGACTTTTTATTACAGGATCAGCTGCAAACTATGATGGCCATCGACGGCGCGTGATCGACCTCGTTCAAGCGCATTTCCCCACTACAATCGCAGTGGAGTGGCATTTCAAACCCATACGTCACTGGTCGAAGAGCGACGCTATTCGAACACACACAGCGTTCGGAAGCGACGGTTCGGGGCGCTGTTCATTGGGTTCATCAAAGAGGATGGCGAGCAACTGCAGCAGGAAGTGTCGAAAAATAGGTTTCAAATTTCTATTCAATTTATTTAAAAATCATCAAATTATTAAAATACATTAAAGATCTTGCCGATGAATTATTTCATAATATTTCATCTTTCAAATACATTAGACCAGTGAATTTATCTCTCTTCATTTTATAAACTGTTCGTTGTTGGTACGAAAAAGTTTCATAATAAAGAATATGTTTGTAAGAAGGTAATCAAATAAGAGGGTAGTTAAACAGAAGAGAGAAGAGATGATAAATGTATAGCATCAATAATTAATTCGTGAAATCTGAAAATTTTATGTTACGGTGTAAGAAATACGGGTCCAAACTCATGAAATGGTGTAGACGATTTTCAGTCCATAGCGAGAATAAGTATATTCTGTAATGCAATAATGTCTCTGTATTTGGGAAACAAGTTATACACGAAATGCTTAAAGATGACGAAACACATACATTTCCTTAGAACATATTGTTGGTTGCATTTTTGTACTATAATTGTAATACGTTCGTTATTTCTGTGTGTGTTATGATCAAGACCACTTTTTTTGTCAAAACGGGGAGAAAGTTTCTTTTGGGGGAGAACGTTTTCTTAAACTGTATTTAAAACAGAAAAGTTGTTTTTATTCATTTGAACAATCGAATATGTATTTTAAAATATGTTATTATTAATTTTCACATGCGTAGATGTAACCATTGTTCCATAAAAAAATTACAGAAATACTCCAGAAAAAAACTAACGAAAAGTTAATTTTTCCAAACCTTATCCCACGTGGATTGATTTGGATTTGGAACTTCCAACTCAAACGTAGGAATTATGCTCCATAACCACTACATCGTGTAATATATTTGGATTAATGTTATTAACATTTATCTCCCGAAAATATACGGAACCGTCTTAAATCTTTAAGTCTCCATTAAAGAGTGAAGTAAAGCTTAAATCCAGAGGCTGACCCCAATTCGAAATCCGAGCTTCGCTGACTTCTGACCCATGTTGTTAGGTGGGTGAGCTGTCCACTGAGAGGTCAGAGTCGAGTTCATTCCTGCTCGCATCCTCTCTCAAAAGCATTCTCTTTCACTGATCTCTCTTTCACACTCAGTTGGGAAATTTGACCTCCATACTCATGTGTCAACGTAACATCAGACAACAATAGACTTCCCTGCAGTCTCAAAAAAGAACCTTTCTTTTTTGTGAATCTATCTCATTGACATTGTCGTGAAATTATTTTAACCGTATCTAAACCAATTTCAACCAAAACTTCGCACATTTAAGACGTTTCTTTGATTGTTAAGTCCGCCTGAAATTATTCTACATTACGAAAATTAGTCGAGATTTTTTTCCAAATTTACTCACTTAATGCACGATTCAAAAACAAACATGTTTTTAAACAATATAAACTGTAATAGGAAAAACTGCCTTCAAAACCTGAGAACAAAAGCAAAAACCAACTATATCACAATATGAATAATAGATTTCTGAGTAATTCCTATTATCTATTAAAACTCGATAGAATTGATAACTAAAATCATTAATACAAATAAGAATATAGGAATGTATTTAATACTCAGGTTTTGGAAGAGAAAAAAATGAATTTACCGTCTAGATTTAGATACAAGTAAATAGAGACCTACTGCTCCTGTTAATGACCTGTTAAGTATCAAGTGAAACTGATTCCATTCAATACAAGCAAATCTAATGCAGAGGCTGTTATCTTGATAGGAATAAACGGTCCTTAGCTAGGTGGAGGGAAAAGGGTAGTGCGAGTTTAGGGTGGAAGTTCGGCGCACAATTGCAACGCGATAAGATTTATTGTCAAGAAAAAGTTACGACGGCGCTTGACTTTAGGAAGGAGTTAAGCTACTTAAGTCTCCGGGAGCAACAAGGGATCGATAAATAGGATTAAAGGCGTAGTATGGTAGTTTATAAGTTTTATGAGCAAAGGCTATTCATCCTATTTATTTAAATGATGCAGTTATATCGTGAAAACTCCAATTAACATGGGATCATCCAGCATTTGCACCAAGGACGCCTGTAAAGGAGCCAAAGAAAAGTGGAGGGGGAGCGAAGAGGAATATGGATACTGCGTGCGCAGGTGTTCCCAAAAACGTGAATACAGAAAAAGCAATAACTCAGAACAGTAAATTTACTTTAACTAGAAAGCAAGTAATTAGAGGACAACATATATCTGAAGATATAACATATGAACAAATTTGAGTTTTAAGATAAAGGGACAGGAGTTTTCAGTTTCCGAAAAAAAAAAATTTCTTGTAGAATCGCTTAGAATTCTATGATATATAGTAAATACTCCAAATAAGAGTGTCGTGTTGCATAATAATTTCAAGAATATAATAATACATTAATAACAAGAAATATTATTCACATAAATTAAGTCTCAAAATTAAATTTTTGTCACAAAACTTTAGAAAAATACAACAAAGGGCATTAAAAATGTGACAACACAACAACCTGCAGCATTGCTTAAGAAAGAAAAGTAAACAATTTTTTGTAAAATTCGGGGGAATGTTATGAGACCAGATAAATCTGAGTTCATCGAAGATGTCAAGCGATAGATAAATATTGGAAAGAAAGGATGGAAAAGAAGAATTGGTGTTTCATTAAAATCGAAAAACAAGGAATGAAAATTATCGAAATTTATCGAAAAACAAGGAATGAAAATTATAATCAAATTCAAAATTGGGATTGTAAACTTTCGTTTGCTCATCAGAATTGAATCCTTTGCCGTCTTCGTGGAGTAAGTACAGTCGAGTAACACTCAACTATTGAAAGAAAGAAAGAAAGAAAGAAAGAAAGAAAGAAAGAAAGAAAGAAAGAAAGAAAGAAAGAAAGAAAGAAAGAAAGAAAGAAAGAAAGAAAGAAAGAAAGAAAGAAAGAAAGAAAGAAAGAAAGAAAGAAAGAAAGAAAGAAAGAAAGAAAGAAAGAAAGAAAGAAAGAAAGAAAGAAAGAAAGAAAGAAAGAAAGAAAGAAAGAAAGAAAGAAAGAAAGAAAGAAAGAAAGAAAGAAAGAAAGAAAGAAAGAAAGAAAGAAAGAAAGAAAGAAAGAAAGAAAGAAAGAAAGAAAGAAAGAAAGAAAGAAAGAAAGAAAGAAAGAAAGAAAGAAAGAAAGAAAGAAAGAAAGAAAGAAAGAAAGAAAGAAAGAAAGAAAGAAAGAAAGAAAGAAAGAAAGAAAGAAAGAAAGAAAGAAAGAAAGAAAGAAAGAAAGAAAGAAAGAAAGAAAGAAAGAAAGAAAGAAAGAAAGAAAGAAAGAAAGAAAGAAAGAAAGAAAGAAAGAAAGAAAGAAAGAAAGAAAGAAAGAAAGAAAGAAAGAAAGAAAGAAAGAAAGAAAGAAAGAAAGAAAGAAAGAAAGAAAGAAAGAAAGAAAGAAAGAAAGAAAGAAAGAAAGAAAGAAAGAAAGAAAGAAAGAAAGAAAGAAAGAAAGAAAGAAAGAAAGAAAGAAAGAAAGAAAGAAAGAAAGAAAGAAAGAAAGAAAGAAAGAAAGAAAGAAAGAAAGAAAGAAAGAAAGAAAGAAAGAAAGAAAGAAAGAAAGAAAGAAAGAAAGAAAGAAAGAAAGAAAGAAAGAAAGAAAGAAAGAAAGAAAGAAAGAAAGAAAGAAAGAAAGAAAGAAAGAAAGAAAGAAAGAAAGAAAGAAAGAAAGAAAGAAAGAAAGAAAGAAAGAAAGAAAGAAAGAAAGAAAGAAAGAAAGAAAGAAAGAAAGAAAGAAAGAAATTCAATTATCTAACTAGTGTTACAAACTTGTGTGGCACTAAGTGACCGTCCGTTAATTACGTTAAGCAAAATTTGGCAAATTTTTACAAATCCTCCCCTTCTCATCACAACGTACCTCTAAAGATACCTCTATCCCTCGCCCCAATAATAACGAAACGCTAGTCCTACCTGTGTTTTCATTCTATTTTGCAAAATCTTTGAAACTTTTTTTCGAGATTTCCGTGGCTGAGGAAGGTTGAATGCCGAAATGGTTCCGTCAAATTTGTGAGTTATTTTTTTAAATGTTTTCCTCCCTATTTCTCATTAACTTTAAATTTATTCCATTTATAGGAGACAGTAGTGTCGCTTTATTTCCAAGATTTCAGTATATATATAGTCACAATCATAGGCCATCATCACTCGCCTACCCCGCAGTGCAACGAACTCAGTGAAACCCCTCCCCACGAGGGTTCGTTACATAATTTGTGAACTGTTCCTAATAATATCTTTGGGAAATAGTAAATGGTCCATGTATGTTGAATAAGAGTTAAGTTTATTTTTTTCCATTATTTTTAATTTTTAATTTTTAATTTTATTTTTTAATTGGGTCTTTAGGGCTCGCCAACATATAGGTCATCAGATTGGGTTAAAGATAATAAATTACTTACTCGTTTTAGAAGGAAATGCTACGTCAAGTAACTTTCGGAAACCATAGTCCCGTGAAAGGAAGCCTCCAAAGAAAGTCACTGATAATTGGCAAAGGGTGAAATTTGAAGGATAATCGGTGTCCCGAGGACAAATAAAGGCAAGATGAAAGCGTCAAATTCCAGTAACATTGTATAACGCAGAAAGTACGAGTTGAATCACGCTAACCAATAGAGGCACCGAATTAGAAACTTCAGGAAGAAAAAGGCACTCTTTTTCTTACAACTATAATCTTTCTTCACCAATAAATTTATAAATGGAAGACTTGAAGTTCAAAAAATGGGGAAATTTCAAAGAGAGCAACAAAATATTTTTCATTTTCGAGCAGAATATGTTTTTGTTGTCGCTAAGACATCAGTTCCAATCACTTTGATCAGAATTCATTCAGTATGTCTAATTTGTCACAAGTATTTTGTAAGGTGAGATCTCATTATCATTCTTTAATCAGTTTATTCTTTTTCTGATTTAATGATTTGAGTCATTTTATGAGTTTGGAGTAATCAAATAGTCATTTAATTTTTACCACTCACATGATTATCATTATTCATAATTCTAAAGTACTGCGTTCTCACCGGATTATTTATGCACACAATTAAGCGCTCACGCGCAAGATGGCGTCAAAGATCGTGTCAGGTGTAGTCATAAACTTTGAAGTAAAACAATGGCGGGCGAGAACAGTATCGGGTTGTGTGAAAGCTGAGCTTTAAACCAGATGAAACGTGCGCCAAGGTAGTCACAATATCGTTCGCTGCAATCCAAAGAGCAGGTCATCACCATTTCGGGCTGGCGATGTGTGCCAGTGTTAGGCTACAAGACGTGACGCATCACTAATGTCGGATCTGCTTTTCCATGGGTCGGGTTCTCTCCCTGTCTGCAGTCGGTAATGAACGTTAATGTCTCACGAACTGGAGAGAAAATTGATGGATAGTTCGAATCAGCAGTGTGGAACATTTTTAAAATGCTGTTATCAAAAGGACTCTAGTGACCTTGGCGTTAGCGAGCCATAAAGCCCCTTAGAAAAAAAGGGCTATTATGAAGACTAGTGAAGTGTAAATTTTTGAAGAAATTCAAGTGATAATTAAAAGGAGTAATCAATGCACAGATTTTAGCCATCATTATTTAATTGAATAAAATACAATAATCTTCATTAGGCTGTATTGTTTGGTTTTACAGGTTGGTGATCGAAGATTTATTGTGTATGAGGTATAATATAATGTCATGGTTAGTGTTATTGCTTTAGTGTGTTATAAATGGGAGGGAGAGTTTTATGTAACAGTTAAGTAGGAAGGCAGTTTGTCCATGTGAAGAAGGAAAAGGTTTGTAGGTGTACGGGACTTTGGAGTGGGAGCTGTGTTTATTATCGCCCATTCGATAAATAAGGAACTGGACGCAATTCTCGTAAGGATGACCTTATCAAATATAAAAGTCATATACATTTATCAATAACAATTCAAAAGAAATTTAAAAAATCAATATTCAACATAAAAAAACAAACCAAACTTCCTAAAACACGTTACTTGTAACTTCCATTGTAATCATTTTAAACCTTTTTATAAGTTCTGTGATTTTAATATATAAAAATAACAGAATATTGTCTGGTTTTACAAAGAAAAAACATTTTGTATAAACCTACAGTGGACTATATTTATCGACAGTGGGCAATGACGTCCTAGCATTGATGACGGCTATACTTAAGTAAGGATTTTCTTTTAATTAAACAACTTTTGGTAATATTATCTAAGTCTTGTTTCACATCATTGATAAAATGATACGTAATTTTATTTTTAATTACTTCACAATTTTGATAATTTTAGCCATGGTATAAACCCATCCGCGCGAAGACTAATAGCACCCAACCGTCATCTCTCGGGGTGTTAATACTCGAGTGAGCGTTATTGTTCATTTCGAACGTTTTTATTCTAAATTACGCATACAGGCTTAAAATGTTAACTAAATGTGAAGGGTAATAACACAAATAGGAAGTTTACGAAAAATACAACAACACAAGTACGATGTTAACATCTTTGTCCGAATAATTTGTAGAAAACCCGTGTCCGTAACAGTCGTCCTTCAGGAATGGCATGTCACTGGCAATAGGGTATACTCAAAAGGCACGATACTTTGCCTAAAATTATCCAATATGTCTGTCTTAAACAAATTGCCAACCTCTACGAAACAATCCTTGAAACACTCGCGAAAACGTCAAGGAAAGCATGGTAGGAAAATTTCAGTAAAAGCTTGGTCACAAAGAATTTAAGTAATATCCAAATAAATATTAATAGTAGTCGCAAAAGCGACTATTTGATTAAAGAAATACAAGTTAATAACACAACAAACCAAGACACAAAGTATTCGTTCCATACTCTCGATGCAGAAAGAACAGAACAGCGCCACTAGAGCAGGTGAATTGATTGTTGTCCGAGGTTGGTTATGAATTCAATTTCGAATATCTCGCCAACTGAACGCGAGGTACCCTTATCATTACTCTTATGGACGATGGCGAAATAAAAGCGTTAGCTACATTGAGTACAGGTTCTATACCAACATCAAGCCAGTTAAACTGATAATAAATATATAAATAAATAATTTACGGTCAAGAGCTGTTATAAACTGCGTATGCCCACATTCAGGACAATAAAGTAATTTACTGCGACTAATACAAAATAAATTAATGAACACAGTGCATTTCCGTTCATGTTTTTTTTCTTCTTAAGTTGAATTTCTCGAAGCAAAGTATGGTGACTTTTACTATAGGTAGCTCGAGTGACTTTTGATGTTCGTATGAGTGTATACTATATATGCGTGAACCGTGTCGCAAGGCACACAAACACTAAAAGTATGTTTTCTGTAGGGTGGACGTTATTTTACAGAGGATGTTAATTACACGCTGTACCTTTTTTTTACTCATGAATTAAACATCTATTACTATGAGTACTAGTTGAATTGAAAGACGACGTCCATTCAACAACTATTTGAATCGAAAACAAAATGTTATTTATTTTGTTTGTATTTACCTTGAACTATTTATACTACTGAATTTGACTGGGTAATGCCACTACTTGGTATTAGCTCATCAATATTATTACAGAAAATTCAGAAATATTTTGAAGAAAAATGGAATAGTTTATCAAACATTAACAGTGTCGGTAGTATTAAGCAATTTATTTTGTTTCAATTAAAATATGATGGAAAAATATTTCAAAGGGTTTAAGTTTAATTTGTAGTTTAACCTAATGTAAATCCACGCGAATAGTTTCTAATTGTAATTAAAAGAAAGTAAAGTTACTTTGTCATGAATGTCACACTAGTTCAAAAAGTAATATAATAAAAAACTGTGATAAAACATTTGGCACGCTAATGCGGTACACTGTGCCTTGTATTCTTTCAAATTTTCATATACATGAAGAGTGTGCTGTGAGATAGTCCCATCTAACAGTTCCCTTTAATGCATCCTCCAGTCTTGCATCATTTTCTTAATGGTCGATATGCATCACACGCCCAGAATGATACCTCAACCGTCTTAAAAACGTTTTACCTCAAAAGGAGGTGAACGATACAGCAGAAGGCGATAGTTGCTTCAGCAGCACCGGAAAGAAAGGAGGAACGGGTGACGTCTGAGTGATGGATGAACGATGATCCGAGAAGGGATCAAAGGTGGCGGGGAATGAAGTGTGACGACAGGCAGTGAGTGGCGACGCTATCACTCAGCGGAGAACAATGAACGGCATCAGTCCCCGCAACAGGTGCAGGAGGGGAGGCGTGTCGGGGAGGAGCACTTGTCCTATGACCGAGTCACGCACGACAACTACACTTCATGCATCGTGAATTATTGTCAATTGATTTCACAGGATGTTTCTAAAATCATGATACAAACTTTGAGAGGTGGGAAAGCACACTAGCAACTATTGTACAAGCAATTATTGTGTGAAGTTTCTCGTTGAGGTCGAAACAGAACAGAAAGGAGACCTGAGAGGTGAAATGTTGTTCATTTTCCTAATCGTCACAAAGAGATACTTTATAGCAACGTCAATAATAAATGTATGTCTGCCTTTTTGCTGTTCGTGAAGTCACCCATCACGACCGACGTCTCAGACACAAATGCCGTTTTCCTCAGTTGCAGCGAATCTCAGTGCCACCTCGCCAACGTTACCAGCCAATACGACTAACATTACGACATACAAGCCGCCAAGCATGTGTGAGGTAGTGGATACCTTTTCTAGCAACTGTTGTAAACATTGTATTAAGAATTGCTGTAAGGAATCACTCGTCATCAATGCGGTTAATGAACGATTTCTTTGTTTGTCACGCGTCACATCAGCCCCTGATTCCTATACAATAATTGTTTGTTTTAGTGAGCGCTACCACCTCTCAAAGCTTGTTCCATGATTTTAGAAACATTTTGCACACATAAATGTTTCGACATTTACTACTTGTATTGAAAATAGGAACGAAATTTAAAAAATCTCTCATTAATTTGGTTTACATAACTGTAGTTATATCGTCATATGTATAACATAACATTTTATAAATCGTATTTATGACTAATTTGTGTAAATATGTGTTTGACTATTTTTCAATTGCTTTGGTACATTCGTATGCTTTACTATAGAAGACAAAAATCCTTTCAATATAATAAAAGAGAACGTGAAGTAATGGAGGATTGAAACCTTTTTCGTTACTCAAAATGATCCAAAACAATGGTGACCCACAGCGCACTAGAGTGAACAGTGGCTAATTTCCGCTGATACTAGTGGGCACCCGCTGGTTTTGCTGCGGCCTTAATTATTTAAGAGCGTGGAATCCGCTGATTCTTGACCGCACAGTGATCCAGCGAGAAGGGAAACATTTCGACCTTTTCAGAGGAAACATGTCGAGGTTCTTCCTACTCTTTTGATTAATTCAGTTCTTTTTCTTCCCTTTTTCATCGGATTCTTTATGAGGCTATGCCCCAAATTTCAGAAAAGAATTATCTAAAAAACCTACGGAAAAAGGACAAACGCAACATTATTTTAAATACACAGACAGTTAAATTGGAAGTGTACGAATTGAAATGGTCCACTACCAATTCTTTATGCAATAAACTCATTTACATTTCTAATTACTAACTATATTATTAAATCACCTTTAGTGCAAAATTTTTTCATTTCAATCACATGCATGTCAGGAAGGAATCTGGAACAGGGTACATTAGAATAAGGTAGATGTACCAAAGATGGTCATAGTTAAGGATTAAAAATATTAAGAAAATATTTCAAATGTATTATACATTTTGTAAATATTTTTACACAATTTTTCGTACCTAATGCATCTGCATACTCTCTTAACTCATTAAATTAATCAATTGACTTACTCTTAGATGTGGGCCACCTTTGGAACAGGGTGTTTCAAATCTAGCTCACAAGTAGAGCCCACACATCTAAGAGTAAGTCAATTGATTAATTTAATGAGTTAAGAGAGTATGCAGATGCATTAGGTACGAAGAGAGAAAGAGAGAGAGAGAAGCTCATGTATGTATCCATGTAAAACGACATTAATCTTATTAGCCCGTGCAAAATGATCAATGCAAATTTTGTCTTATTTCGTAAGTCTCTCATACTCCTCATGTATCGTAGCGACGGCACTTGTTACATTCGTAACGTTTTCGTTACTTTATCTACCATTTACTTCAGAAATAGTTTTTTTTTCATTATGACCATCTTGGGAACGAGTCCAATAACAGTATTTTGGCATTATTAAACCTCTGAATTTTTCAAACCTAGAGTTAAAGTTAAATCCTTAAAAATGAAATAAAAGATGGAAAGTCACTCTTTGGAATGATACGTAACACTCATGAATCATTCCTCAGTTATTTTTATCACCAAAGAATTACTAATAACCAAAATATTATAGTGGGACACCAACAAAACGATTGATAATTTGGACACCACATTTCCTAGACAAGTCATATTTTAGAAATACCGATTGGAAGCAACCATGTTCAAGCGTGTGCTGACATCTAGTAACTAGTAGGTTAACTAAAAGGAGAATAAAAAAACAGGCCACCTTAAGAGCACTTTTGGTGCACCCACCTTAGGATGCGATAGTTAAAATATGATATCACTACCTCAGTCTCCAGGCTTTAGTGGTCATAGGGAAATGATGATTGAAGGGGGGTGAAGTGATGAATTAAATTTCATCCAAGAAGAACCCAAATGGTACAAACGCACAAGGTGTGGCGTAGGGTCTTGGGTTCCACGTACCCAACACATCATCCTATTATTAAATTCGGCCAGGAATATTTATCTATTTTTTTCGGGTTATCCAACAGAGAATATTTTTTCTGGTTCTGCTAATTTTTTTTCGTTCTTATTTCGTCTTCTGTGTGAATGAAAACCATGAGATGACGGATTGTCCTCGGGGTAACTGATCTCACACACTATTATGGATGGTAATGCATCGGAGAAAGAAGTTGATTAAAATATGCGACAGTTCTGCCTCGTCACGCCCGCTAGAAATTCGAGGAAATCTGCGAATTAAAAACACAAAATAACGGATACCTCGTCCTCGCAAACGCGATTTCCACCCCTGCACTACCGAGAGAAGGTTCACACTAATGTCGAATATATCAAAAATTAATTTTACTGATCAAGTGCCCTTGGATAATGGTTTAATCATACACGCCCCCAGACGGTACTCGTTAATATTTCATGTTTGAATCGATTTTGGCACATAGCCTGAGGGCACAATATTATGTACAAATTGTAATGAAAGTACGATACTTACGTAAATATACCAATTGTTAGCTAATGAACAAAATGAACTATTGAATGAATTTCAAATACACAGGGGCTCCAAATGAGCGGCGCACTTTCTTGTGCTCATGATACCTTTAGAGGTATTGAGTATTTTAATGTGAAATTTGACGTGAGGGTGACTTCCTGTACCTTCTACTGACTACCTTGTCTGCAGGATCCTAAGTACTCCCAATCACGCAGGACAGTTAGGGTCAGGAGCGGTTTTTCGTTTTTGGAAAACTCAAACGAAAAACACACTATTCCAGAGATCGAGGACGAATAGAGCCACGCATAAAAACTCAATCATGTGCGTGCTAAAATCTGAGATGGACGAATCACTCATCTCCGACGGTTCCTGGCAACTGATTTGGAAGTTTATAAATTCGATATTATCTTTATCATGTTATTTACTTCTCGACAAGAAAGAGTGTCAGTAGATTACTTGACTTCGTTGGATGAGGCACGTGGCTACTTCATGCAGACCAGTTCGAATCCCGTTTAGTACTTGTTCCAGATGTTTCCTCATGAGAGACTTCTAAAACCGCCACAGATAAAACCTTGTCGTTCATATCACTTGGATAACCAACTTATTATTAGAAGTCTCGAAAGGTCAATAATAAAGGACGTCCTCTGCGCAGGGCATTCGTTTTCTGCGGTCGTGAGGGACGTAAAGAAGTTCTCTAGAGTCTTTACTACGGCGTTTTCTACGATGAATGCCAATCACCCCTATACCCTACCCGAAGGAACGCGTTGATCTCTTCGTAAAGGACAGATCGAGAAGCGGGTCCCTGGTGGCAACTACGTGAAACTTTTTCTCATCACTTGTCGCGACGAAGGACGAAACCCTCCGCTGATTTCCACGTCACCCAACCGACCACAGACACCTGTGACTGAATTGATACAAATATTTACTCGCTCTTGTGCATTTTATGTCAAAGTGTTGCAAATTGTAAAATAATTATGTACACGATTTACTCTTAGAAGTACTAGAATACAAACATTATTGAAAAACAAGCTAATTTTAAAAGGAGTGGGTGAAGGATGGCAGGATTGAAGGGTGAAGTGTTCCTCTACACGGAGAGAGGTTATTTATATTGTTCCAACAGATTTTACCAGTGTTCATTGAAAATTCATATTCATGTTTCAATGTAGGTGGAAAGTGTACCATATCTTTAATGCGCAAGTACACTTCAGATATTAATGGATCCTTCATCAATCAAATAAGATTACAAATGAAGTTAATTCATTACAAACGGGCAGTGGACCATTCAGTGTTTTAAAAATAAAACAAGAGGGATAGAATTGGGCTGTATTCGAGGTCGCTGTTGTGACAGAACTATTTCGGCCACCAAGAGCACTTTATTTGCTCGAACGACCAATGATATGGCTGTCAGAGTTTCGCGTGATGTCTTAAAAGTCAGTTCCAGTGCCTCAACGAAGAGACGTGTGGAGAGCAGCACTGCCGTCTATCCTCGTCACTCTGGGACGTGGACAGGCCACATTCCCCGCCGTTCACTGTGTGCTGCACGCGACACTGGTGTCCGCAGCCGAATCGTCGCCACCTCCGACCACGAAGGGGAGAGGTGGAGGCAAGCGAGGGGCAGACGTTTGCGAGTCTCTCCCATTGATCGTTCCAACCCGAACACAGTTTCTCGGAAAGCGTGCATCAATCGAACACCAACTCGCCAACGGTAGCGCCTTTACGTAATTGGGAGTTCTCCGCTCCCAGAACACAGCGTTATGGTTTAATGATAGTGATTCGCAGAAGGGATCTAACGTTGGACCCTCCAACAAGGGTTCGGTTGTAAAATATCGTATTGAAAACTGTCACAAAGATCATCATTGGCCAACTGTTGTGAGGCGGATGATTACAGAAAGGATACGTCGTTCATAGATGGTGTGTGTGTTCTAGAATATGTAATTGTAACCCACCTACGTTTCGCGTAGATCACATCATGGAAGACATGGCTGCTCGTTGAGTATGGTGAGAGAACATGTCTCTCTAGTTAATAGTTCAGTACTTGGAAAGAGAATGGAATAATTTGCAAAGTACGTGAATACTTTGTATCTCACTCTACATCCTCTAGTGAAAATATTGATGATCCAGGCGTAATCTTATAAAAAGGACATATAAACTGAGGGTTTCCGTACCTTATATGAATCGTTTATCAGGGATGGCCATTAAAGTTACAGTTAGAGGGTGTTATGTTACATGACTGTAAACGTACACTCTTATTGCAGAATGAACCTATTAAACACCTACAAGTAAGCAATAATATTCTTTATAATAATGTGTAGGAAAAAGCAAAGTGAGGATAAACCACACAGAATGAAGATTTATTGATGTAGGAATTATTGCTTCTATGGAGAGGATTCCTCCCCACTCAACATTATTTTTGAAACATTCATGGCTCGGGATTACATGGGCAAAGTGATGAAGATTCTGAAAGAAAGTTAAGAATGACATCAACTATTTTTTCGTACTGCACAAATATTCTGGTACCGATCTTTCCTCCTGCTGGAGTACCTTGTGCTGCAAAGGGAAATTTTTACAACCAGTTTTCTATGATGAAAACATGCTAATCACTCGAAAATAATTCGTCATTTATTGAGAAATTGACAATACATTTGTTTACGTGTGTTAAAAGTTTTTTTCCGCCTGATTTGACTTCTTCGTATGACTTCAAGGTGCAATAATAATGATTCACTGTATTTAATATATTTAGCAAGATCTGTATTTATCATATTAATTAAGTTAATAGTTTATATCTTTAATTATATGACGTAATGATACGTTCAATTTCTTGGTGTTGAACATATAAAACTTAAGAATTTTGAGTGAACAAGTTTATTTTCATTTTGTTCGTTTCAGTTAGAATTCATCTTTTTTCTTCTAAATCTCCTGAAAATAAATACATTTTGTTTCGAAAACATATATTTTCATTTTCTCGGAGGTTGTTCTTTGTGACTCAACATCTTTTATTCCCGAAACCTTAAAGTCTTCCATTTGCCCCCAACCTTTCGAAGAACAAACATTTAATTTCATGCTCTCTCACCATACTCAGGCGATTGTGACATTGTAGCTTTGGCGGGTTAATACATTATTACTCTCCATTGACGATGCCCGGTTCTCACAAAGACTCCGTACTGAGAAAGCTAGGGGAAATATGAAAATATATAGGAGTGAAAAAAACATTAAATATCTAGTTGCATTTTCTTATACATTATATATTACGAATAATGAATAAAGTGACAGTGAGTAGAAATACAGTTTGGAAAGAACATTTATAACGACCGTGACTCAAACTATCTACGATTATAAAGATAGAACATTGCAGTTCTGGTTTGGAATAAAGTTATTCAAATTTACAAAGGGTCTAAAAAGTTACAAAAATATCATTACTTTGTTCGTGATAAAAACCTATTCAGAATCCAAAAAGAATTATATAGGATGTAAGGAATACGTAGTGATGTGTGGCGAAATATTTTCAATACGTCTTTCTAGTATTTATGAAAGCTCCCTAATTTGCAAGTCAAAATAGATATTGACAGAAAAGCGTAATACATTAAACAACTGCTCTTCATATTACGTATTGATAATTTTGTGGCGTTGCAACTTAGTACACTGATTGTAGATTTTAGAATCAATAAGAAACAAATGGTGTTTTCAATGACTTTATTATTTAATAAACTGTCCCCAAGTACACCTTTTCCTATAATTTTATTACGGTAATATCAGTCTTGTAACCAACGTTCCTAAGAATATAAATTGAATTTAAAAGAAAGAAGTTGATTGATTTTTATCGGAGAATAAAATTTTGTTTCCTGTCTCAATTGGAAGGACTCCTTTTCTTTCATTCACGCGGTAGTGAAAACAGTAAAAATATTCTTTAATTCCTCAAAAGAATAACTTCGGTTATTTGAATCATGTTACTATTTGAACCGCCCCGCTTCGGTGTCTTTTGAGACTGTCAGCTCTCCGGTAGAAACTTCGAGAAGGGTAACTGTCGAAGTTCGAAAGCAAAATATCAAGGGTCGACTTTGTAGGAAGAAAGTTCCCTTAAGGAAACCTTCACGTACTGTGTATCAAAGACTGTCGAAAGAGGTCACTCCTTTGCTAGAATCTGACGACGTATTAAGAGTTCAAACTGTGTGTTCGGCTATATATTTATGCAAAAAGTCGTTCTTACTCAGAATCAGGAGTTTTGATTGCTCTTTTCCCGACTGTTTCACACAATTTCACGAACAGTGTAATAAGTAGAATACCAGTGAATAAAAATATATAGAAGGGATCGTCCAGAATACACCATGAAGGTACATATCTTTAAGGAAATAACTGAAAATTGCGAAATTTAATTTTCTTGAATTTCTTACATAACCTCAAATCTATTATTTTTATTACTCCACAGAAATACTACCCCCTACCCCACATTCCGTGAATGAGTAAGTGAAAAGTAAGAGTTTTCAAATAGCATACTGTTTTCTCTTAATCATTCCACACAATTTCACCAAATTGTATCAATATTCATCATATTGTAGAGATTTGAATCGTGTACCGTAAAAATATTCATATTTGTATATGAGATAAGTTTCCTTTCGAAGAGATGTAGTGAAATGCGAGAACAATAATGGTTGGTTTAATATACCCAAACGGAGAAAGAAATGAAAATAGAATGGAGGAGAAAATGAAAAATTAGACAAAGAAGAAGACACAAGATGTGAGACGCAGATGGAATGCCGGAGAGGAACGGATGCAAAACTTCTCTGAACAGTAAGTCTTACGCGAGAAGACCGATCAGATCACCCGAGTGAAACAGTAACTCAAGGTGATCGGTAGAGAAAGTCGATAGTTGCTGACCATCAGGAAACACGGTGTCCAGAACGAGGTGCGCTATCGGGGTCTAACACGTCAGAAACCATCACAGAGGCTCACTTCGATTTATAGTGACATAATTTGGGAGGAGATATGATATTTCTTACACTTCAAAACGCAGGGAAAGGCTCAATATATTTTATTTACTTCATCTTTTGTGTCCATTGTTAATTTCATCTTCTATGGCGTGCCAAGGTTTAGGCCATCAGGTCTGTTCTTTCTATTTTAGTTGACTCTCCTAGGATTGGTTTGCAGCACTTCACAAAGTTGTTCTATCATCAGCAAATCTCTTCAAATTTAAGTAAGACTTAAAGCCCATTTATGATAATGGATGTAATGTAAAACAACCCTTTCATTCAATTGAAAGATGCTTTAGCGAGTAACAACTTCTCGTACACTGCGTACTACTTTTCATCATCTTACACCTTACCACACTATACGAACCAAAAGATTGGGAAGGAGGTATGTTAGGTTGGCGGGTATACCTAACTCACTCTCGTGTGGAGTTTTCATCTAGAGTCCGGAAACCCTAACTGAATATCTCACCAAGTTCGGTCGAGAGAGGAATCTGTACCCCTTCTTTCAGTAGTATCTCCAAAGCAAAGATGCTTCTAGTAAGCCTCGGTGAGATGCAAGTCGGTTGGTCGGTGTTAAAGAGTATAGGTTGACACCAAGATATTCATTAACAAATGGTAACGCTTCAAACATCCAATCGTGGTATGAGTATCAATGTAATAATTAATTTTAAAACTAGCCTGATTTTTTGAAGATAACAAATATATGCGGCGGCGAAGGAAATTGAACGTATTCACAATTTTTCAAGGAAAAAAGTAGTATCAAAAACAGCACAGTAATTCAATCATAGAAAGAACAAACCAAGTATAGAAAGAACAAATTATTATGGTATGCACAACGTACGAGAAAACTCATTAGACACAGCAGTGCTTCCCTATGTTACTTTGGACCAGAGAAAAGTAAAAAAAAAGTAAAATACGTTTGCTTTATAACAATTACTTTGCGGAATAACGGTCCAAGAACATGACTTAAAAATCGCAAGTACGCTACTCTAAGATATTTCAGTCCTCTAGAAGTTATTTTGAGAATGGTGAACAGGTGGTCACAGTATTTGTAAAAAGCAAATCCATTCTCAATGCATTCTTCAAAGGTGGAAGAAACGTCATACGATGGAGTTGAAGAGGTGAAGACTGAGTCAACAGTGTTGGGATGTGTGAACAAATCGTGCGTGGTGGACGCGTAGAAACGGCCCACATAGAATGGAGAGGTAAAATTCTGCAGCGAGTGAGGCAAAGAAAAAACGCGCGCTCCCACATTTTTACCACGCAATGCACATGAACTGGAGGACGTGCGGAAAAAATTGGTGTGAATAGATGGATACGCTTCTCAAATAGGGTGGAGTATGGATAGAGGGAATCATGACTGTCTCGCAGAGACAGGAAAGAAACGAGAAAAAGGCAAAAGTAATTAGAAGCTAAGGTGACAAATACTGCACAAGAAGTAGAACTCATAAAGATACTCTTCATGTAGGTCAAATATTACCAAATTTCGTCATAATTACCGTCAGCCTGGCACAAATCTGAAGCAGTGTGAGCAATGTTAGCAATGCTTCAATACAATCCATCCCTTTCTTTCCTATATGCAGAAGAAAGAGCTGAATAGTTGAGACGTTACAAGGTGATCGACATGTTAAATATAAACAAGAGACACTAATAGAGACCCAGAAAAGATACGCCATATTGCAGATTTTTAAATAAGGTTGCAATAAAACGACAAGCTAGCAAACAGTAGATCTGCGCACACCTCCTCGGAGCTGGGACGGTCAACGCCAGAGTGGTAGCCACGTTGTACTGAGCGTGATCACGTACGGAATTGAGACACGATGCGTTCCTTGTTTTGCAACATACAAGGGTAAAAATATTTTTTTAAAGTACAACACATACCCATTCGAAGCGGAGAGATCGCTCGAGGAAAGCTGCAACCATTATCACGATTTTCAACTCACTACGTCCGAGTACCTACAAGTGGAGGAGTGCTTGCATCGTCTGTGGTCCCTTATCCCATATAGGGATGTGGCTCATGTTCACCGGAAGACGCCAGGTGGATGTTGGGTACGGATTTTAGGAGTCAAACCAAGTGTTGTAGTGGTAGTAAACCTGCATCCATAGCAGGAGGTTCAGGGTTCGTGTCCCAGGCCGTCACAACTTTCACCTGGCTATATGTGACGCAACTATCACGATCATTCCAGGATATCATCGGATTTGTTCAAATAAGGTGACTCATAGGAGAAAATAAATTTTACCACCAATGCGGTACAATGAAAACAAGTAATTAATTTTCCACCTCTCAAATCCCCGTAACATTCCACGAGTAATAATATTAACGCCGTGACATAAAAAGAGAAGAGGGTATATATTTGAGAATGACAAATTTAGGTATACCCACTAATCTATTTTGTCTTAAAAAAGGTACTAGCTTGTTTTTTAAATTTATAAGTAAAGAAATGGAACCACGAAAACAGTAAGGAGCTAAATGCACTGGAAAAAAATGATTTAAGAAATGCGAAAGTCGTGAGTCTTGTGAGGAAAATTCGAGAAGCGTTCATGAAAGATCGTGTGTAAGCGAAGGCGAACGAAAAGGAAAGGGCTGGAAAAAAGAGGAAGAAGAGGATGCAAACGAGAGTGGGCCTAGCGATGCGAGCATGACGGGGAGGGGTGGGGGGATCGGGCGAGAGTTGAAACGTCACGTCAACGAATAAACATTCTTCTCTCGTTATTTATCTAATTGTAGAGTATCTAAAAAATCATCTCAGAAGCAAGTTTTTTAAAGCAAATGCAAACTGAAACGAAACTTATTTTAAAATTCATGGTAGACTTCAAGTTAATTTCCATTTCCTTTTACAACAAACTCTGAAATGGTAATCAGATTACTTCAATACAAATAGTATCTGAAATAAATAAGATTAGAAATAAAATTGACAAGATTCTCCTTCTTCAGAAATATCTAATTGAATTATTGTACTTTTGAAAAATATTTTAGCGCCACACAAATAACTATGTATTTAAGGTTTATATGGATCATTCCAAGTCCCTACTATATCTTCTATCAATTTTTCGACAATACGTGCCTCCCAAAAACATTATCCAACATAAATGGATCTCATATACACTATGAATTCAAACGAGACCTCGGGGAAATTTTATAAAACTCGGAGAGAAAACAATTTTTTAAGGCTCAAATATTGTGTCGTTACAACATTTTAAGTTCTGAGTCTCGCCACAAATAAAATAGTTTAATTGTTAGTATATTTCTTACATATTTTTAAATTTAATTTAATACAATTCATTAAATATAACCTCATTAATATGTTGTCATATATTTATTTATATTGCTTTTCGAACCTAACATAGTTGCTGATCTTCAGAAACAGTACAAATTCTCACGAAAATCCTATTTTTGGAATGATTTC
Organism: Laupala kohalensis; assembly: GCA_002313205.1. Classification (NCBI taxonomy): domain Eukaryota; kingdom Metazoa; phylum Arthropoda; class Insecta; order Orthoptera; family Trigonidiidae; genus Laupala; species Laupala kohalensis. The sequence goes on from NNCF01133640.1 coordinate 137,235, forward strand.
CTTACCTCTTATCTTTGATCGTCATTCATGTACTTCGAATATATATTTCCCCATTTTATTCAGAGTTTCAATCTTCTAGACTACGAGTATATGCTTAGGATACATTGCAATCTGCTACGGACTGTTGCATCACATAAAATTAAATAGGAATTGAATACAAGGGTTTCGCGTTAATACGCAAATGTACTTGCCGCCACAAAAGCTTCGAAATTCCATTAATTTTACATGGAGGAAGCTCTTTCTTTTGGACGCTTTCACGAGTCTATCAACCCTACGAGCTGTATTTCTGTATACCAAAGGGAATTACTCGAATGAAGCCGATCTCTTTCGCGATGCGAGGGTTGCCTTTTGCGTTTCAGGTTTCGCGTTTCCCTTTTGAAAAAAATCTGATTATGGGTTCCATTAGTGACATTTCTCAAAACAGAATTTCCCAGAATAAATGAATCAAATATCATTTTTTATTCTTCTTCCAAAGCAAACACATTACTTCTAAATCCGATCATTAATTCTCTTTGGTTACTCTAATGTGACCTGAAAATGTATCATCTTTTTTAAGCAGCCCTTCAATGTGGTATTAAATAAGTAATCATTTTCATAGCTTTCAATTTCTGACAGCGTGTACGATGAGAATACATATGGTCGAAAATTAATTGTGACATGTGTGATCTGAACGCCTCAGCTAACGGACGCGAGTCCGTTAGACCAACGACACCACTTTGATTACATTTAGATTCAATTTGTAGAATGTATGTATTTATGTTCAATTTGTATATTTATATGAATGTGGTATCATTAGTCCAATCGCACTTGGAACCCCATGAATTATCATCAAAATCAATCGAATAACATTAGGTTGTAATCAGTAAGGGTATGTGGCCGTAAAAAGCTCTTCTCAGTAAATAATTCATCATCAAGTACATAGCCTATGTTTTAACTAAGGTACCCTTGGCAAATAACGCCCACCTAGTGTGTTCTAGTGTGTTCCGATAGGTGTATAGTATGTGTGCGCGAGCCGTGACGCTAGTCATTCAAATAAAAGTATGTATTATGTAGTATGAGCATATTTAACAGTTGTCGTTGATTGTCGAACCTCCCTTATTTCGAACAAAATGAATGGAAAAGGAATAACCTTGGTTCACATCGGGGAGAGTTCTCCCGGCGCATTTCGCTTGTCGCTGTCCTCAAATGTTGAAAGATTGGCCGCGTGACACTGCTGTTGTCGCTCGCTCAAATTCAATGAATGTCTTACTTTTGTATTAGTCTTTTCTTGGAATTAAAAGTAACGCTAATAAAAGACAGAATTTTATTTTTTTAATAACACTAGCCGTAATATCTCTTCAACTGCAAAAACTACAAATTATTTGAATACGTCAAATTATTATGCAAACTGCACTTCTATATCTTACTCCGTATAGTGAACATGTGAGACGAACGTTCTTATTGAAACGCTAAAAATAAAGTTAATGTATTTCGTCATGTTATGTATTATAAAGTTATGTATTATAAATGTAATATTTTGAATGGAAATCAATAAAATATTTATTTTAAAAGTATGACTCCATGGATTATAGTAATATTACAGATTACCAATTCCATGCAATAATTTTAGAAAAGTGATTTTATGACTTGTTTTATCAATATAACAGTTATAAAGAACATATAAAGCATACGAAACAGGTACCCTGCGGTATGCGCGTTTTCATTTTACAAATTATTACTTGATAATACCAGATACTGCCAATATTTTCGAACAAATGTATTATTGTATCATTATTTAATCACAGTTCATCCTGCATAACCGAGAAATCAGTTCTTCAAAATGTATTATTACAAATTCTAAACAGATTCTAGTATATAGCAATCCACGTATACTCTAATGAATTTATTAGCTCACATAATAGAAACACTTTATTCCTCGTCAATTTGAATTTACCTCGAATTTTTTTTCGTTCGGCTCATTATCACTTTATTTTTTCGTATTAATATTATTTTTCACTTTTTGTATATTTATTGTATTTCCATTTATATTTTGTATTGTATTCCATTTGTATGTTGTATTTCCATTTATATTTTGTGAAATGTTATTTATTATCTTCGCTCTTCAATCCCTTTACAAGAAGAACACAGACGTGGGAAGACGGTCACCGAATGTTTGTCTTTCTCTGCACGTTTCTCTGAGGTAGGCGACCATGCTTGAACTCTTCATCACGATCTTTCTAAACGTCGCCTGATTGTTTTGCCCCGAGGTATTCAATCTGCGTCCTGTTTTCCTATGGATTTAGAAGGATTCAGTTTGTGGCCTCTCCAACGCCATTTAGGTCTCTTTACTCGTGTTTGTGTTGGCTTTCCTCCAAGAAGTTACCATGGGTCTTCTTCCTTATCTCATTAAACGGAAGCATTGTCAACGCTTTCTAAGGTGAGTGTGCAGATTATTCTGTTTCGGGTCGATAGTACAAAAATTATTCGAATAATAAAAGTAAAGACTGAACATAAATTCAAAACTCACATTTTTATTAGATGTTTGTTCATTTGAGAGCTGTAAAATTTATTTTCCAAGTAATATATTAGCAAAAACTGTACGCCGTCAGAATTCAATGACGTTATCTGCAGTATTTCCTTTTCCGTAATTCGAAAACAACAATTCACTGAGTGAAGAAAGAAGCATATTTATCTGTGACAATGTAGATTCTTTTCTTTTGTAAGGCAAGTACAAGGACCACATCTCATATTCATGAGTCACTCACATCTGCTCTTCTAAACAACGAATCATGTAGTTTTATAGCATATCAATTATACTTTTGGGTTCTCCACATTTCTGTATTATTTTGCCTACTACCATCTCTTGCAATGTAATCACTGATAAAGATTTTTTTTAATTCCTTACCGTATGTTTCAATATTTTGATGATATGGGTCTTCATAATTGTTCAGTAATTATAATTATAATTGTTCAGTAATTATAATTATAATTGTTCAGTAATTATAATTATAATTGTTCAGTAATTATAATCATAATTTCAGGAAAATTGAACAAGTACAATTATTCCTGAAACTTTAGAACAAACGTTATGTAATAAGTTTCTGAAAAAGAATGTTTCTCCTATTTTATATCAATTACTATACAACGGAGGACATCCAACTTCGAGTCCAAATACAATGAAACAATTTATTAGTTTACAGTCAATATATTTTGAAGTGACCTGAAGCATCACATTTTGATAATAATGTAATAATGCTATTTTTTTTAGTTAAATCAAGAAGGCGATTTGATTAATGTCTAATGTCGAGACAAATATTTAAAAGCCAGAGGATAAATAGGACGAACATTATAAGTTATCACAAAGATACTACCTCGTTTCATATTCAATTTTTCTCTAAAATAACTTAATGTTGAAAGTGTTGTCACAGTATTAAGTACACATTTTGAACGAATTTAAAACAAGCAATGGCGTACATACAAAGAGATAAGATATCTGCGTAAAAATTTGTCCGATGAAAAGGAATTGCGCATTGGAAAACGTAGCGCTACATCGAAAGTAGTGTGAGAAATGGAAGTTGAAATGTCTCTCGGAGTCCGGGTTCCCGCTTCTCGGAGGCACGAGTCACTTGGCTGGATTTCGCGCACAGTCGTTTTCGCTAAAGACATTAAGCGAAACCGCGAAGTATCTGGAGAAAGACAAGAATAGTCCCGGAGACGAAGTGTTGAGAGAGAGCTCTCGCGAATGAGTCATAAGGCGGAGGTGGGGGGAGAGAGAGTGCGCGAGGTATCGAATAAAGAGGACGAAGCGGCGAAACTTGAGCAACGCTCCACGGACCGCTCCCACAAGCGAAACGAGAGGCAGGGGAGAGGCAATTTGCTCTCATTATTGTTTACTTACGTTAACTGCTTGTCGAGCGTCAAAGCCTGGCTCGTTCTGCAGAAATCCAATTTGCGACCTCATTTTGCGCGTCCCGTCTTCCCTGGTCGTCTCCCTTCACGCCTTCGTCCCCTTCACCGTCACTGCTCGGTCCGCCCCTACCAATGGCCGATGCGCAAATTGAGCGCCAATGGAAGACGTACTGCTAAGCGGAGGCAACGGGCACTGCGACAACACCGGCGCTTCCAAGTGTCTGGACTGCTCTGGATTGCGCGGGTGAGATGAGCGGTGAGTAATACGCTGACTAAACGCCCATCAAGAATGTGATGATGGAAGCGGAACGAACAAGAAACTTTCGGGAAGGAGCTGAACTTCAAGTATGATCAACAGAAATATTAATATGTACGAAAAAGTAGATCAGTAGAGAAAATTTTATTGTTAAATACTAATTTATGCACTTGGCACAATGTCGGCTATATTTGTCACACAAAACCAGAATGCTGCCCCGCAATGCAGACGTATAGGTAAATTTATATCCTCTAAATGGGCTCATTGTCTTAAGAATATCTGCAAAAACCCGAAATGTTCCAGAAAAGTAAATACTATGATAAATAATCCAAAGAAAGAGAAAAACACGTAACCTTTTTTACTTGTTTCTGTCATTGATTTTTATTGCTAATAATATAATTATTTTTTATTGATAAATGAGGGCTCTTATGACCTAGTTGTTGACGAGTCCTAAAGCCCCAACAATAATAATTTATTTAAAAAATAATTTTAAACCAATTTACTACGTTCGCGATTTACGATATCTTTAATATTCTGAATTTAATTACGGAATCAACCGTTAGCTGATTGGGATAACAAAAGAAACCAAACGGTCTACAATTTCAAGGATTTATAGCAGAAAAATCTCAACCAACATCAGTAGTTAATTCTTGTCCGAAAACGTCAATAAACAACTGTTATTAACAAATAAAATCAATATTTGAAAGAGCATAAATCCTCTTTTAAAAGTAACAAAGGACAAAGTCTCGTCAGAACAACTGTATCAATTGAATAGAAGGCTTACACATCCAAAAGGTGCATAAACATATTGTTTTTACACCCTCAAAAGAAGCTAGGTCGTAAGCACGTTATATATCAATCATAGGTCATGGACGATTCTCGAATGATAATGTCACTGGTTGTATTCAGAATCTAAAACTCAATTTACTCTTAATATCACTTACACCCGGTCTCTAATATCATATTTTCACTTCTCTAATTGTTGGCTTGCAAAGAATACAAGTGGCCCATTCCAGGATCGATGTGCACACTCTTAAGTCTTTTTGCTCTAATTATTTTTATAAATTCATTTAGAGGCAAGAATACTCGTATTTCATCGAATACGATTAGTTCTTATTCTGCTTAAATGAATTAAAGAAAGTCTGGAATCTTCGTCCGTAATTCGGTTAAAAGTTAAAATTTGAGCTTGAACAACTTGATAAAGAGAACCACGAATGTATTGAAAAGGAAAGTTCTAAGACTTAATTTTAAAATACAACCGAGAGATATGAGCAGTGTAAACAAAGTAATCTAAATTGAACTGCTCTGATATTAAAATTACTTTCCAGATATGACATTTGTATTTATCCGTCGTCAACAAAATCAGTTGCAGTAAAACGAAAAAAAAATCAAAATCAAACAAAGAGACTAATAAAATCAATAGATTTCATATAAAATTTGCATAAACAAGAGCAACTGCAATGTATTACAGCCATGAAACTACAGTAACGGCCCACTGGGAATAGGAACCGCAAAGCATTCAATTTAAAAATTGCAAATGTATGCAAAATCCCATCAAATTCAGAAGAATTACAAACAGAATACGCATAAACAAGTCAGAGCACAAAATATATTCTTCAGAATGACTCGTTAAATTATTTCTACAATACTATGAGTATTATCTCAGATGTTGTTTTCAGAAATTCAAAATATAATTTTCATCAAATATTTGTATGCCGCAGAACAAAAATCCTTAAACAAACTATAAGAAATAAACAATGAAATAAAACTGTATAAACCTAACCGGCTGCACTGCGATATATAACAATACCTAGCATATGGGAAACGCCATCTGTTAAGCTTTCCGCTATCGTTAATTATAGATATTAGTCACGGCTTTGTATAAAAAAATACGATAATAATATAATACAATAATAATATATAATATATCACTCGTGTTTGTTAGTTTAACGTGTTTCTTACCATTATAAACCTCTAGTTTGCTGGAATATAAACGCGTGTCACAGAACGATTTTTTTAGATGGAATGAAAAGCAGGGAAAACGGGAGCATCCCGAGGAAACTTGCTAGAAATCCACTTTGTCCACCACCGCAGAAACTATATGTATCATTTGGGGCTTGAACCAGCATCACCAGAGATAAAGACGAATAATCTAAATGGTACCATGGGTCACCTATGTATGTGATAAGGTGATAGGTATGACATTCTGGTTTGCACATTGTGGAGAATCGTACAGAGTCTTGACAACTTATCAAATGATAAATATTTAACATGAGATCCAGGGAATAAAAAGAGTTAAAACTTTATAAATGGAACAACTGCAAAAGGTGTCAAACAAGTTAAAAATCCTACGAGTTTAAGTGCAAATAACGTTTAACGTAAGAAAAATGTATACAGTATAAATTTAAAAATTTCCAATCCTAATATTGATTTTAAACGTATACAACTTAAAAGAATCAAGAAGCGAGAGTGTGAAATTTTCTTCAGTATTGGATTTGGCTGGAAATAGTTTGCTTGTTAGTGTTATGAAACCCTGGATACATGCAATCTGTGATTTCTGTATTTATCATGCAAGTTGGATCAATAATTATTCCATTAACTCAATAGATATCAGTTCAAGTGCCAGGTAACAACATAGAAATATAACATATGGGTTCCTTCGAACGCTAGTGAACTCGACTCAATTAAAACGAGATTTGCTTAGTAATTCAATGAACTCTTTCAAAATGCAACTGATGAAGAACATCTCCCATGTAAAATCCTCCCTTCCCCTCTCCACATCCAGCACGGAAAACTGGAACATCCAAATGAGCAGAACGTAATGTCAATATCGAAATCCGGAACTAAGTTACCATTCTTCTGCAGCATCACAACCTTCGTTATACGACTCCAAATTGCAACGAGACTCCTAAAACGCACATATTGGTCAGATGTGTAATGGAATCGCCGCAAAAAAACTCCACAGATTTACATTGCATCAAGTATTCAAGACAGATTTGTAATCAATCCCTATTTGCTTTTCCTGCAACGCTCTCTGTGGTGTCCCTCAACGGGTAGGGCAAAGCGTGGGGAAATAGATTAAGGTAGTCCCGCCCCCCGCCGTCCACCCCGCCACTGCAGCCATGCCTCCACCGGATGAGCGATGCGTGAAGGGCAACATACGGCGGCAACGATTAAAAACCCCGCCGCTTGCTCGGGGTTAATATCTCTGCAGGCAGGGTCGAGCCAACGCTGCTGTCCGCTCGAAAGTAATCTAGAGGGACATGTGCATCAGTGTATACGTCCCGCGAAAACTTCAAGAATTACATCACCAGCCTTTATATCAAGAATAGCTCCCAGTTTTTGTGCTGCAGATACGATGATATTTTGAAAATCCCCAAGATCAAACGATTACAGACTGCGAAATAGTAAATAAATTATCTGGTACACAGTAACAATCCTGTGTAGTATTTAGAAATTATTATTCGTAAAACTACTGATTTGCGACATTTTGCTAAATTGCGTCTATGTTTTCATATTTTTGATAATTTTCACTTTGCTACTCTTTCATGGAACTAGAATGAACGTAATTGGGTTTGAGAAATTTTTTAACTAACTCAAGTCTGCTTTACATGAATCACCAGAAACTTAGACTAAAACAGTGGTGTTTACTTAATGTGCGATTGCTTGTTTAGCCCCTCATCATATTTAAACAGGGGACCCGTTACCATACTAGGTTTAATACTGATAGAAATACATTATTAATAATGAATTTATTTCATGTGGTATTGGAACGAATCAAGTTTAAGTAAAAAATAAACAATAACAAGGGGAAAATGTTAGTTATCCAGTATTCGTTCACTGTGTCTCCACGAGGGTTTCTCATTTGCATCTTACAAATCGATACCAAATAATAGGCGAATAAGATCAACAATTACATCGCTGTTGAAAATTTAAGATTCCAATTACATCCGGTTTACCACAAGAAGCATAATATTAGTTTCTTTGTTTTATTCGTACAAGGAAAAAACAAGATTCCCAACCCGTGTAGACAAAGCAGTAGCTTATTCCATAGATTCGGTCCGAGTTGAGAAAAATGATCCATCATCATATTCGTGTGCTTTTTCTCTGAAAAAAAAATTTCAAATTTCTGATGGCTTTAAAATAATTTCCTTTACTGCTTTTAAGAAAGTTCCTAAGAGTTATTAATCAACTCTACACACTATCGAGGAGTGTATATTATTTATGAAAATCAGGAAAACAAACCTTCGAATGTGTATTTGATGATAATATTTAAGTGCGTTTTATACGCTTACCTTGTTCGCTTTATCCCCTTAATGGGATGCTTTCAAACCGTTTCAAAGCCAAAATATCTATCAATTAATTATACATAAATTTGAAAATGAATTTTGTACGAGATAGAAGATATTCCCTGCAACCTTCAAATGGGATACGTTAAACGCGTGTCCATTTAATCACATAGGCGGGCAGAGGTAAATACTCATTTACTTTTGTTTAGTTGAAAAGAAAAATATAATTTTTCATAGAATTTAAAATTTTCGTCGTATATTGCATTACATTTGAATATGTTCAATAGTTTTCCCAAAAGTTGACCAACATTTACTTAATCTCATACATTTCTGCCATTGCATCTGTTCTCTAATTTTGTCTTCAACCCTTTTTTATACGTTATTATTTATGTGTGCACTTTTAATTTACGCTTTTAATTATTTGTTTATCTTGTGAATTATGGATTATGTTTTCTTGTTATTCAATACTATCGTATTGTATAGCGTTTTCTCAATTTTCACAGCAATGTAGATCGGCATCTTAAGCGTTCTATGGCAAAAACAAATCGTTTACAAAGACAACACTTTTTAAATAATTAATGTAAATGGTTATGTCGTCATATCTACTACGTAATCGTTTTTCTAAATTTTGACATAGTCAACAACCTTACCACGTAACATAAAGTAAAATGTGATACCACTTCCCCTTCTTAAATATGTTTCAAGTTACTTGGAATCTCAAAATGGAAGGAGGAAAAAGGCAGGCAGTAAGGAAGAAGATAACTTACATTTTTTTTACTTCTTGTTATTATTAATATTACTTATTATATACTGATTAATTACTTTATAAATAATTTTTAATTACTATCAATTATACATAATTATTTACTTGTAATATATGTATTGTATTTGCTTATCTTGACGGTTGTTTTTTCGTGGTTCCCAACGGTGGTCAACGAATATTCTAGATGCATTATTCTGCATTTTCTTTTTGTCGAATAAATTAAACACCTAGCTACAAGCAACAAGAATATTCGTTGAGAGTGAATACCAGGGAACCTTATTTACAGGCCACGGCATTCTCGGACAAACATAAGCATATGAACCCTCAACCCCGCCAATATTTTTTATTAATTGTTCGTTTATATATAAATATAAAAATGTATATTAAAACCCTTTTGAATTGAATTGAACTTAAAGCAAATTGCTAATTTAACATATATATTGAGTCCTTGAAAATTATTGTTCCGAGAAGATTAACACGTCGCTGTGAGTAGCACTTCAACACGAGAAACATAGAACGTCAACCGCATTGCGACCGCGCGTTTCCCATTCGCTCCAGGAATCACACAACAGAGCGCGAACTTTGAACTAAGAACATTAAAGCCTTCGGATGACATAGTTTCAGTTTTAGGGGGCCCTAAGGACAGGTTTTCGTCAAAGTACGAGGATGATATGAAGTTAGAGAGAGTTGGAAGATAGTTTACATTGGAGAAACTGTGAGAGCTGTTTCACGAAGCATATCAGAGCGTAGCTGCACTCTCAAGAATAAGCTGCTTGTCTCCGAACATTGTATCGATTAAAGCACAAAATCCTTTTTTAGAGGACTATTTACCCAAAAGATATATCAATTAAATAAGTTGAACATGTTTGAAATATAAAAGACGAATTAGCTTATCCAGAATATACATTATATTAGTGCAGTCGACGTCAACATATAGACGTAGCTGGTTCTAATGACCTCGAAGTCGTCGAACCGTAAAATCGCAATAAAAAATAGACGCATCAAAAATATAAAATATAAAATATTTTACTCATTGGCGAGAAGTAAGAATCACGAGACAAGGTCATTATTAATAACATAATGAAAACTTTAAAGAGGATGATTTGCAGCTCTAAAACGTAGTACATCGTGTAACCCGGATCTCTCCACTTTTTTGACAAACGCTCAATCACAATGATAATGTATTGAAACCAACAACATGCAAATAAATCGTATCCTTGGAGTTGTTCTGAGAATATTTAACTTCTCAAACCAGAATGCTCTGCTAATGTGTCCGCATGTCTTCCTCTCTCTAGAGCAATTCTCCGATCATATAATATATCAAAATAATTTAAAAAATATAGAATGTCCAATACTTTCGAAGGTTTTATCAATTATCATAATATTCCTAAAATATACGACTCTGACATGACTAAAGAGGCCTTCAGTAGCGCACTAACAGTTAATATTTACATAATATACATTAAATGCACATCGATTTTATTCAGCCTCAGATAAAAACAGTAAGACGTCGTGGGATCAAATCAAACGATAATATTATAAATAAAGCTACATTTTGTGCCAAGTTTCTCCACGGAAAGTTTTACAGGGAAGTCTTTTCTAAGATGTAAAACACACACAGACGCGCTTAATACACATACTCACTTATAATCTATTTACACGTCGTAATTTTACCCATAATACAGTCGAATATGCTGTAATGAAATAATGCTGCATTATGAACACAAAAGACAATTTTTATGTTGAATGAAACCATTGCAATAATTTTAATACTCTGAAAGATTAAGAGAAAAATCTGTAAAATTTGGAGAACGTAAATTATGGTTGCACCAAATACATGATGACCACAACCAAGGACCGAACACATCGTAGTAAAAACAATCCGTAACCTCAAACTTTGTAAGCACTCCTATAATGTTTCTATTAAAGAAAAAAAACAAACTTTATTGTCAAAAAAGCAGTTACAAATTGCTTATGACCTTGTGTGTGTGTGTGTGTGGGGGGGGGCAATATACTAATTTACTCTCCGGAAGCAAGCAAGAGACCATCCTATTAATTCCGGACAAGGGCCCCAAGGCAGAGGCGAATTTAGCATTTCAACATATTCAAACAAAAAAAATTGTTCGGTACGTTTTATAATATCAACATAATACCAACAACATAACATAAAGTTAACGTAATATCTAACTATAGATTATTCGCAAAGTATTGATGATAAATAGTAACTATTAAATAATACTGAATTCGAGATTCATTATTTCAATGGATACCGTCTCTAAGCAAGAGTCTAGTGAGTCTATATTATATTCCCTAGGGGATTTTTCAAAAACGCTCAGTTACATTCGAATTCTTTCTCTCTCATCACGTTGTGTTCAATTCATTTACTATATACACTTATATATCCAACAAATAATACATCATCAGTGCTATGATTCCCCGAGGCAAATAATAGAACACAGTTGTATTGAACAGATACCGTAAATTAAGAGTCAATACACGCCCGTGTTACGGCAGTAAACCGTGATGAGCTATTGAGAGATATTCACTTCACAAGACTGAATAACGACTCCACTCCTGCCGATGCACTGCAAACCATGCTCAGCTGAAATACTCCCTTTATCCCTTTATCGATCCAATGCACACAATATGCCAACATGAGACATCTGATACCCATTGAGTTTAAAAACATTACCCATTTCAATACCCGTTTTATGTCCTAATACTTCTTTGGTGCTGTTTCGTTTCTCATTTTATATCAATGATTAAAGAATACATCGAATTGTAACAAACAATAAAAGATCATTTGTAATTTTCTGAGTTATTTTAGCAAAATAAATGATGGATTATAGAGAGAAACTAAGTGATGGACAATTCAATTGAATTTCAACGTTGACACAACGTTTCGACATATAGATAAAGTAAAAGACATCAAAATAAAGATTTACAGCTAAAACTTACCGAAAGTTATCTGACCTAACATAATGAAGTTGAAAACGGAGGCAAACACTATTAATGAAAAACAGCATTAAACCAGTGCTCTCGCAGCATGGTCAATTGTGAATTGTGCCTCAACCAACGAGAAAAAGACAAGAAAAAAATCTGAGAATTAACGTAACGAAAGGGAAAAAACGAGGTTTTCTGATTTAATTGTGAAAATTAATACCACAAGTGTTATTTTTTATACGGCCTATTTCTGAAACGTGCCTTTTGGTAATTACATTATTTATCTTTTATAATAACATTTTAATTCCAAATTCTCTGATCTTGTTTTTAGTGTTAAACAATGAAATATCGATAAAGAGAAAAACAATTAGGAAAAATCGGCATATCTTCCATAAATGTCTCTTAAAGCAACATCACTAATAATTACTTTGTGGGTATAGTGAATCGTATTTTGAATCTTCTAATAGTAATATAGAAACTGAAACCTACGGCTCGATACCAAAGATTTGGTAGGAAAAATCTAATTATTCAAATCAAATGAATACTATATTTTTACCTACAGAGGCGTAATTAGGGATCCATATTTTATTCCTCTTTGATAAAAACAAAGTTGCCTATATCAAAACGTTCAAATACTTCATATTATATATTTAAAAACCTTTTCCTCTCCTAAAAATTTGACAAAGTTGGTTTATAATATATTTCCCATATACAATTCATGCTAACACTGTGATATTCTAAAATGGAATGTGTAAATTGCTATTGGTACTTCAATATTACCCTATATATACAAAAAGGAGGAAAGGAATTTATGATGCTTCAGATTACTCGTATTATGTACATCATACCACAATACCCCATCCATTGTAACACAAAAGAGTGGCCTTCGAGGTCAGTCAGGTTGTTTTAGGAAGAAAATTTGCGTCACTTCCCTCGCAATATTTTATTTTAATATTTACATCAATATTCCAAACTTCAAAGATAATGTCCACACAAAAATGAGTTTCCAAATGTTTTTCCATTAAAAATATCTGGACATTCACAGAAGAAAAGTTACAGAACTTCATATTTTAAATGACAAACTCATTTTTAATGTTTCAAAATCCTTTCAATATTCGTGTGATTATTCATTCACTGAATACCCTCTTGGTCCTCCAGTATGAGTGGTAGTTCCCGGAGGCAGTTGTTTTAAAGGTAGATTCCGATGACGGCAAACTTCAAGTTGCCGAAAACGTCCTAAGAATGTGATTGTTTATTTATTTATTTTTGATAGTTTAGGTCGGTAATTTGATGTGCTGATAACCATGGACGCAAGAATTCATATTCACCATACTCATTTTAACATTTATATTCCTCGTATACACTTTCTCACGCAATATTCACTGTACTTTACAACGATAGATTCAAATTCAAACTAACTAAATTGCTTACTATATTGTTTCATGTTATTTATTATAATTAAATATTTTATTTTTACGAAATCTTGGAAGAGTTTAGTACATTATCTCTGTAGGTCCATCCCAGCAAGAATTTTCTCCGTTTTTTTCTTGGTCACTTTTACCGTAATGCATGAGATGATCCCTTACTTGCTTCTGGAGAGAAAATTAGTTTTACGTTCTCCGCGCGGTAATACGCAGTTTCTCACCTACATTTTAGACTATAAATTGAAACTGGGAATTGTGAATAGTAACGTAATATGTAACAATATACAAAACAAACCTCTTGTTCTTGCGTTTTTTTGTTCCAAGTTATGTTTCGCATGATCAGAAGACTGGGCCGAGACAACTAGTGGGTTCAGATTTTGAAGTCGAAAACAAGACTCGGCACTCATGGAAAAGAGAGGAATGGATGAACGACAAAGAGGATAAATCAAATTCGCAATCATCCCGGACTCGACTGAGGAACCTTCAGAGTGCAGTCTCCCACCTTAACAACTTCCGCCACAAGGTCGAGACTATCAGATAACACGGACGTTCGAAATAGTACGGTGCAACTCCCCATCCTCTAGCCGTGCATACAAGTGCCTTAAGGTCGCACCCGTATCGATTCCTTCGTGGAAGAGGCAAGAATTAGGCAGCGGACCGAAGCACGCAATCACCTCGTTACTTAGCAGCCTCTCCCGCGCGACTTCGTCCACGAGGGGCTTTCCTGCCCTTCGACGTACATCTTGCGATGGCACTGTCCGGAAATGGTTAGGCCGGACGACCATTGGGAGCGAAATTATGTGAAGGTAATTAGCGTGAAATAGCGCGAGAGAACGCTCCAATCTAAATACGAGGATTGTACTGTACCCCCGTACGCTAGCAGAACTGGATTCGCGCGAACTCGGGATGCTCCAATCCAAACACGAAGATTGGAGCGTTCCCTTCGCGCGATTCCCCACAAATTCACTTTGCTTGAATACGCTTTCAGTGGACGTCCAGCCTTAGGCAGAGAATTTTCCCAGACACAATTCACTTGCAAGGTCAATCAATCCGATTCGAATACTCGTCAGTTGGAATCTCGACTTGGCAGGTGTTTATAGGGTAGCGATTGGAATAGTGTCTCATGAACAGTTCCCCAAGTTTCTACACGAATAAGATGTGCGTGCAACTAGATATGTGTGCCATTCCTCCTCCTCTTCTTCGTTAGTGAACACCAGGGGCCCGTTTCACAAAGGTGCACTTGTAAACTTGTAATTACTACTGAATTCTTACAAATTTACAAGTGATTTACTTGTAACCCACTAACATTGTTAGGTTACTGACAATTGTAGCTGACAAACTTGTAAAACAAACTTGTTACCCACCAAGTATTTCGTACCAAGCTGTAGACGTAAGTTAACTGAGTTACAAATATGCGGAGGTCAAATTCCTCGGAAGATGAAGTATTCATTCGTGTACAACGATGTAGGAAAACTTTCGGGGAAAGAGTGAACTTTACATTTGCGTCAGTGAACGAATTAAACAAACTTTAGAATTACGGTAAAGCAGGAGGGAAAAGAGGGACATATTACGAAAACGTATGAGAAAAGAACTGTATTTATTTTATTTTATATTTTAATTAATTATTTGTCATTATTTACGTTAGTTACTATTATGCAGTTTGGAAAGTAATTGTTGATAAACTTGAAATATTTTTAACAATATGTAAAAATATATCACTTTCTGTACTACATATCACATAAAGTATAGTAATAAATATTTTTAAAATGCCAAATTACATTACGTAACATAGAATCCAACGAGAAAGACTGGACTGTCTGCAAATACTTATTACTGGCAATTCTGATGATACTCCTTTTGTTACCGACAAGTACGTGTTACTGACAAGTTAGCGAAATCTTTGTGAAGTACGTTTATTTTCAGTTGAAAACTCTTTATCATCCTGAGACAAATGTGAGATATTTAACAATGGTTGCTTAATCGTAAAATTCAAGGATAACGATTGTTTTGGACAGCTATTCAGTGCGGTCCCGTTATAAAGTGAAAGTTCATTTGTTCCGCGAAAGCGGCCAACTCATCGGATAAACTCAATGTCATTTGAACTAGTACACAAACTTTCTGGCTGTTAACACCTTCACCAATTTAAGTGACTGAAAAGTCTACGATTCTGCTAAGTTTCCATCCCGACGAATTGGTCCTTAAATAATGGAGATAGTACTTTGAATTGGTTTCAAGATTTCATTCTCTTAAAGACTGAGAATGTAATTCGCTAACTGCTCAACATGCCACATCACTTTATCGCAGAGAAGGAGATTGGCGTCTTGTCACGTGAGTGTCCATCGCCCAACAAGTGTATTGGTAGAGCACTGGAGGAGAATACATTTAATAAAATATAATGCGAAGAAAGAAAAGGGAGAGGAAACAGGAGACACTCGTAATGACAATGCAAAACACGGTAAAAACGAGCAGTATTCACTGAGAAATAATTTTTTTTTAAATGATGTATATAAACAAAAAAAAATCCTGATCTAATTCATTCATTTAACTACTGTCCGTAGCATGATAAGCAACTAGAGTAAATTTAAATATACGTTTTTGCAATATTTCAAATTTGTAACAAACATTTACGTTTCATAATGATGCTAAATAGGTAGAGCTACATTATTTTCAGAAAATTGTTCTGTGGACAATTGGGACCAATAAACAATTAAAACTGGAACTTTTTCACAGACATTTTTACTACAGCAATAACCTGAATATACTATCACGATCGGCTTTGTGTCAGGAAATATTGTTGGAGTGGCCCTAACGGCAAAATTTCACAAATATGAGAAAATAAAAGAATTTCCGTTGCGTCATGAACTATAAATGCATGCACTAAGCAAATAAATGTCTCACATCTATTCACAAGATTCACTCTTATAATTTTAAACTAATTTTAAAAATTATGTTCACTATATTTCATTCAGTGAACGAAGTAAAGCTGAAAAATAAATTTATAGCAAAAATGTGTACGAGAGTATCCTCTCAAATCATTTCGAGGATAATATACGACAACGGGTATGCTAGATGGTTCTGGAAATAGTCTCAAAGGTAGATGGGAAAATATTGTTTCGGAACAAAAATTATTTATTTAATAGAGAATTACCTATGAAACAAGATTACCTACGGATTGAATGCTCATGAACGTAATTTCGGTGGAGGCTGAAGCTCAAAGTAACCGTAATTTAACTGTTTGCTATGAAAGAAATAACCAACAAATTCTTGTAGTATAATTTTTTTTAATAATTCCACTATAAATAGATGTGAGATTTGCAAACGTATGGAATATGATTCGTTAAATGAAGTACAGATAAAGTTTTGAATATTTTCATCATCATTAATTCATACTTGCTTATTCATTTGGGAAACATTTTTCAACATCGAGATTCAATTTGGAAACATATTTTGAATTCGAATCATATTTAAAGAAATGCACGGCCAATTTCCCCTTCTGAGGCTTTACCTCTAGCTGATTTTGCAACTTTTATCTATATTTCATAGTTAGGGGTAACATAGCACGACGACATTCTTGTTTAACCTTTTAGTTTAAGGATCCTTCTCTAAGAGGGCGTAAATTTCTTTTTTCTCCAATATATTTAGCTATTTAAGCATTTACAACATACAAGTTTCAACTAAGTCCATGACCTTACGTTAGTCACGTTTTGCTTCAACTTTGTGATGCGTGTGGAATCTCATGAGGATGCTACAAGTGTCACTGATGCAGAAAGAAATGTTTGTTACGTATGCTTCTCCGTGAATGTGTGTATTTGGACATGCACTTCAAATAAAATACACCTTTTCCAACGCAAATAGCATCAAGGTTACCCCAGCGACGCACCCAAAACATATTTCCTTCTTAAATCCCAGGCAACGAATATTTTCCGAGGTTGGAGAGAGAAGAAAGGCAAAGAACAGCGCCGGTGCTGCCGTGTGGGGCAAGTTCTTACGATATCTTACGGGACAGCGTAAAGAAATCGCCGTGGAAAAAATCGATGGTACGCACCTGCTGTAGTTCCCTAGCGAATGGAAATCTGGTTGCTGAACATGGCGAGAGGGCAAAAGAACCAAGTTCCTACGGACAAGCGTTAAAAAAAATATCGGCTAAACTAGGAATAACATCCTTTTATACATGTCGAATAGACTACGCTTGCCTTTATAGTATTGGATTGATATTCTTTTACTCTCAGTCGTATATACAACTATAAAGTCTTATAAGGTCATGAAAATTAATTCGTAAGAGAGAAAAACTCATAAGTTAAAAAGGATTTCGGGATGAATAAACTTGTCAGTGGATCTATTAAGTAAAAGGAATATAAATGTTTAAACTTAATATATCTACTTCTTTAATCCACCTCATGTTTTGGTAATTTCATCAACAGAATGCGAAATGTACGTTCGGATGTGGAGTTCCATAACAAGACAATAAATGTTAATATACACAAACTTTTGTCTTCCCTTATTCACGGCATGATCTCGACGAGCGTCAGAAAACTTGAAGTAGGATGGGAGATGAAAAATACAGTCCACTATAAAAATGATGGATAGGAAAAACCCTTAATAAAGCTTCAATTCCAAAATAACATTCAATAATCGGCGGTGTATAAAAATTATAATTTCGTCAACAGCTCCTATTAAGATTCAGAAGAAGAAAATTGACAAAAACAGTAACAAGAAAATTGTTAATGGAACCAATGGGTTTTTCGTTGCAGATTTGATTCAGATGATAAATCAGTAAATAAAATTCACATTGTATTTTGCTAACGATTATATATCTTGTGCTTGTAGATATGTTCTTAATAGCAAATTATCTTACCTACAATATATACAATATGGAACAGATGTGACGTTTTGAGTTTTAAATTATTAAAAAATAATGTGGAAAGCATTACTTACAACACGTTTCCCATTCTACAAATGCCGTACAACAATGATCCATTCTACATATGCCATACAAAATATTTCTGTAATTCGCAAAGAAAAAAGTTTCTTATTTATTTTTTTCAAAAACCAATCAAGCGTTATTTCAGAGTTTATATTGTGGATTTTGTAAGAGAATTAAAACATTTTGAAACGAAGTAACTGATATTTTTATATTAATTTCTAATATGGACAAACGAACTACCACTTAATTTCTCTCTCACAAGCAAATAAAATAAATTCGTGCACTATTCTCAAATGGTCACTTTCAATGTAAAATAATGTTAAGACACGGTAAAAATCTAATATTTATAAGGTGATTTGTGTTTTTGGAAGACGTTACACTATATTTTTTATTCCCAACATAAACTATATTTTCTGGGAATTTTGAATTGGTCTAGCGGTTACATATCTTAAGATATTCATGAACTTAATGTTATTTACGTATCAAAGTACAAGAACCGTATCAAATATTTCTCAAGAATAAGCAATAAAATTTTCATACAAAATTTTAAAAATAATTTCAATAATTTGATAATACACGTAACATCTTTTTTAGTTAAATACTTGAGTAATTGTTTAAGGAACCGTAAATTTAGCATTATGTAAATACAGCCACTTTAATAAGAGTTGTCTACTAAGAAGTATCTTAAAGTGGTTTCAATAAAATTGTATAAATCCTAAAATATGTAGCAGGAAATATACGCGAAGAACAATAATAGTCTAATAGCATACAGTCGCGACAATAAAGGTATAAAATTGCAGCTCGGCTCAAGTGTGATGAGTAAGAATCATTAAGTTTATGTTAATTACGACCTACGTGGAATACAAGTTGCGCACATACAAAATAAGTAGTGGGTCTTGAGTTAGTTATACTCGCCGGTGGATAGAGGCACAGCCGTCCCTAGTTCCAAGACCAATGTAGTAAATTTGTATGATAATTTGTCGTGACTATATTATGTTAAACCGGAAGACCTGTACATAATTCCTTGTATCAGTTCGGTAAAACCATTTCGTCTCTACTAACAGTACATGAAGCAACCGCAGGATTCCGCCCTCTTTCAGAATGTTATTCAGCTCCATAATGTTGTCAATGCTCTCAGAACTCATGGAATGCCAAGCAGGTCACAGGAAACCCACGTCTCTCTGATCACATTCTCTAGCTGCAATGGGTCCAGTCTCTCATCGTCAAAGGACCTTTCAAGAGCTTTGATGCAATCAGTAAGTACCGCAGAAACGCACATTCAGTCCCGAACTTCATGGAGCGCTTTGTTTTGAGACGCGAAACAATTAAAAGGAAGCAAATCCTTCGCTCCTTCAGAGTCCGAAGAGAATAACAATTGACTTTCCGGAGCATTCTCTTCGCGAGGCAAACTCTGTTGTCTTTAAAACTATTACTGCGCAATTCTTCTATGTTATAAAAATTTAACAATTTCTCTAAAATACAAAATTATCAGATTGATTTTTGAAAGAACAATGAAATAACAATTATAATTATTTTTCGTTTCATTTAATGCAAAAAATAAAGAAGAATATTGAAATGTTCCGATTTTCGATCTCCGCGTGGGAGTGGAACTGTGCTTAACCGGTTAAGCGCCCAACGATTAGCTGAAGCTATAAATCTCCCAGAGACCAAAAGATGAACAACAGAGTTCTTGTGTTTAACCACCCTCGTATTAGGCCGAGTTGATGGTTGAGGAGAAATATTTCTGCCTCGTGATTTTCACTCCGACAAAAACCTTTCGCCGTGCATTCACAATTGCTGCTTCCGCGGTTTGCAAGCTACTCACCGGTTCCTACATACTATTTGGTATTACTACTATTTGGTTTGGCTTCTCCTGAACCAGGACATCACGGTATCAACCGACCTTACTCAGGTCAAGAGCCAACTTATTGTCCACTCGTCTCTCGACTCTCGTGCCCACTCCGTGGTGACTACGGCTGTCATACGGGTCACAGTCTCATTGGTCGCAGATGTCAAGCGCCGTTTAGTGCGATCTGTATACGTTCTAGAACGTTCTGAGAGCTGCTTGCGCGCGACCTAACACAATCATGAATTGTATAAGACGAAAAGATATTTTTCGTCACAGTATTTACCTTTGATTTTTTTTCAACTCAGATCTATTTTCTCAGTCTCACGACTCAGGATGAAAGCAATGCTGTCGCAAACTGTTTCGAAAACGATAAATTACTCAGTTGTGACATAAACATTCACTTGTGTTTTACTTGGTAAGGTACATGAATGAATACATCTGAAGAACAATAGGCTAATTTACTGGTTCATATCACACAATACCATTCGCAAATAATATAAATTTTACTTTAATACATTCATAATTTTTCTTAATTATTAAAACTATTACTGACGTAAAGCACAAAATTTATCAAAGTATGACTTGGAAATTGTAGTTTTTAGAAAATATTTTTTGTACTGGCAAATAAGATTATGAGGATCCATCATATTACTGACCTTGATTATAGTATAGTTGCATAGACTATAATAGTACTTACAAAAAAATTTACCGCTCGAAGAATAAACTTGAAACCACGTTGACTTACCTAAAACAGAAAGAGATATAGAATTATTATACATCAACTTATTTTGTCATTGCAAATGAAATATTTATAAAAAAAATTGTATATAAGTATTTTCCACCAAAATATTTCAATAAATATCTTTAGCCTGCTAGATCTGTATGTACCACAGATACGATTACGAAGTTATTTATGAGATGAAAAACATGTTAATCTCACGAATATTTTACACAAATTATTAATAAATTAATTATTCACCTCAATGGAAAACTTGCTCGATATCCTCTCCGTTTGTAATATCCGTGAAATCATATCCCATTTTCATTCATCGTTCATTATATCCTATGTTATATATTAATAATAACAGAACCAAAGCTACAACACATTTGCTCAGTAGCGCGTGTAAACATCCAGGAAATGAATTATGTGGAGGGGGAGATGACAAAACATGACATTAATTTAATGAAACATTTTTATACCTGAATTTTCCAGTTTAATAAGTACACATCCGATAGTTATAAAACAGTTTAAAATGCAAATATTTATTTTAGAACCTTTTGTCCGCCAAATCTGTTATTTCGAAGCATTCAACTGAAATTTTGGAGCACGCTAAAATCATATCTCTTTGCAACTCTAACATGTATTTGTAAACACGTTCTCGTCAACATTTCAAAAGGCTAATTTCTCAATCAAATTTTGTTCCAAATATTTGTGTAAATAACAATGAACTGTTACTGAACACTTCCCTTTTCTTTCCCTTTTAATGTGATCATACTTCGTTTAGTTTTCGCAATAATGAAAGTATTTGTCAAAATAATGCAGACTACAATAATCAAGTTTGTGCTGTAAAACTGCAAAAATTCTCAGAAGTTTGCTAAGGGAATAAAAATTAATCTAAAAGAGAGTTTACAATTTATTGAGCACAATGTAGTACATATATTCCATTCTCGACTTCTTCTGCGTCTGCTATCAGTGAGCAAAAGCGTGCATATTCCATGCAATTAACACGTGCTTCGTGGCCATAATCGTAAATCGTCTCCTCCTGGGACTTCAGCTGCCCCTTCTCCCAGCGTTGCAGCATTTACATAACAAATTATGGACGTCCGCCCATTAATTTCGAGGAAATTCGATGGAGGTGAGCCGCCAATTGGACTCGATCGCAAATTGACGAAATGGGTGCGAGAGCTTCAATCGCGAGCGCGTCCTACGGATGGAAGGGAAATGAGAGGTGTGGAGAGCGCCTCCCACACACACGTCGCTACACTCCTTTCTACCTTATTGGCAATGCGCCCTTCGACACGGAGATGGGTGATGGGTGATGGGTGATGGGTGATGGGTGATGGGTGATGGGTGATGGGTGATGGGTGATGGGTGATGGGTGATGGGTGATGGGTGATGTATTCCTAGGCTTCTGTGGTCTCAGGCAGCGGAAGACATCCCAGTGGCCTTAGCCTTTGCTTATTTTCACTTGCCTAGGCCATCTTGCACTTGCCAATTTCAGGTAAAATGTAATAATAATATTTATTTACTGCAAATGGGCAGATCTTATCCGGTGGCAGAATATAAGGAAATAAAATACAAAAGAATACTGAAACACGTCACAGAGCACCGAATTAAAAAATCGTTAAATGCCGCAGCTGACGGCGCAGGGATTCCGCCTAGTGAAGAAACGCAAGAGGCGAAAACTCGAGTAACAAGGCAAATGAAAATACAAAAACACAAAGAGCTAGCTAAGTGCACAAAATGCAGCAGATTCTATTTGTGAGATTATTAAATTTTATCACCAAAATCAGAAAAAAATACCTGCAAGCATATTAGAGGATATCATAATGAATTATCAACAATAAAAAGGACTTTAAATTACCTCATTATGAAAACAGTGTCATCTATAGTATCTGAAGACACTATTGAGCAAATAGTGGAATAAATAACTAGTTCGGTTATTGATTCCACTAGAAAATTAACAATCCCGGCAACAACCTATGCTAAGGCTGCAAGCACTAGCAAAAGAGCCGAAAGTGATAACTTGCCGCAAAAAATTGACCCTGCGATTATGAAGCCAACAGGATCATCTGCTATAAGAAGACATCGTAATAAACATTCCTGAATTACAAGCGTTAGAAAATAAGAAGTCACCAAAAATTATAATTCACGGCATACCAAAACAAATTGATGAACAAACCTTCCTGGAAGACCTGATAAACACTAACTTCCCATCAGTTGAAGTCCAAGATTTCAGAGTAAGGTATAAAACTGGTGCCAAGACGATCTCAAAAAACTGCTCTTGGATTTCGCATTTGCCGCCTTCCTGTTGATTAACCCTGTCTAAATTTTAATTGAGTAACAACTGGTGTCACAACGTGTGATTTAATCTAAGTGTTTTCCACTACACTATTCGTTACGTTAAAGAAAGATATAATGGCAAATATTGTCACGGTTTTATACAACAATATAAAAGTTTTAAATGCAATAGTTAGAATTAATGATATTAAACAAATAAAAATAAGTGCTATGTATAGGAGTCACGAAGTAAAGAATTTATTGATTGTACTACATACTAGACTCCTTCTTCAAGAAAATTCCAAAAGAAAACCATTTCATTGTAGGAGATTTTAATATTGATTTTTTGAATATGGAAGATGAAGATTCCGAGAAATTTTATTACAAATTTCTGTAATTTCAATATTTACCGAAATAATCGTTAGTACTCAGAATTAACAATAACGGTAAAAGTTCTTGTGTTGATAATATACTCTGTAAGTAACAGTTTGCAAACAACAGCTCATAAGCTTGTTTATAGAATAACAGATCATGAACCGCTTTTTGTTAACATAAAAGCCGAATTAGTTCGTGGAAAAAAATTAGACAAACCTATTCTTATGTTAATTACCGAAAACTTGTTAATTCATATCAATGTGAGAAATTGACTAATTTCTTTAACGACAATATAAATCACTCATTAAACTATTTGATGAATTTAATAAGCAATGTTTTATCCAAAGCGCAAGTCGAATACAGAACTTCAAAAAAAACCTAGGAATGATTGGATTAATAAAGAACTGATCAATCTTATCAGAGAAAAACAGATGCTTTTAGAAAATGGAAAATCGAACTTCATAACATTGTATTAAAAGACAAATACGTCAAATTTTCTAACAAACTCCACAATAAAATAAGACAAGCAAAGAGAAATTTCGAAAAAGATAAGGTTAAACATCTTGATAATGACAACAAAAAATTATGCTTTCGTGAACGAGAAATTGGGTAAAAATATGACGTAAGTAGAAAAATTGATAATGTTGTTGTTGACGGAAAAGAATATGATAAAAAATCGATATTTCAAATCAATTTAACAATTTTTTCAGTACTGTCGGTTCCAATCTAGCTAATGTAATGTTACAATTTAACTCAGCATTTTTTCTCCCATGCCACAGTCTAACGACCGGTCTATTTTTTTCTGAATCCAACGGATTAAATAGAAATAATTAATACAATTAACTCATTGAAGGATAAAGCTTGCAGTGATGGCAGTATTGGTCCTGCTATATTGAATAATATTTCCGTTTTTATGTTTAAGCCCCTGGCTCACATTCTTAATTTATGCATGGGTTAGGATATATTTCCCAAAGCTTTTAAGAGTTCAGTTCTTGTACCTATTTATAAAGCAGGTAATAAGTCTAATGTGTCAAACTATAGGCCAATTTCACTTTTACCAGTTTTAGCAAAGATTTTCGAAAAATTGTTATTTTCAAGAATCTCTAATTCTTAGACAGTGCAAATTATCTTTCTGATATGCAAATTGGCTTTAAAGAGGGCAGAGGTACCGCTTCAGCCCTTGCATGCTCTTTATATACTGCAATTTAGATAAAAGTAAACCAGTAATTACTGTTTTCTTGGATTTAGCAAAGGCCTTTGACACGATTGACCACAACTTACTAATAACTAAACTAGCGAATTGCTGTATCCGTGGTCCAGCACTAGATTTATTAATTGATTACTTAAATAGTAGAAAGCAAGCAGTAAAAATTGATAATATCAAAAGCAAAACAAAAAAGAGTGCAACAGGTGTACCACAGGGTTCAATTCTTGGTCCCTCATTATTCCTAATCTATATTAACAGTATTTTCAACGTAGCAATGGTCGCATTGTATCATATGCAGATGATACTATAATCCTAGTTTCAGAGACTACATGGGTCGAAACTGCGTTTGTTACCATTAATTACCTTAATATGGTCAATAACTTGTTTGTTTTAAACAAAGCAACCCTAAATATAGAGAAATCAGTGTACATGACATTTGTAACTACACTGATAGCACCCCGCATAATTTTGATATAATGTTAAATAACTGTAACTTAAACCGAGTACCATAAGTAAAGTATCTAGGAGTTTTCATGGACTGTCGTATGAGATGGGATATTCACATAAATAGTATTGTTAAGAGACTTAAGTATTTAATATATGCATTTGCTAAATTAAAAAGCATTTTAGATTTGGATTCACTGATGATTTTATTTTATGGACTCTTTAATGGTTTAGACAATTATGAAATTGTAGCATGGGGTACGAAAGAAATATCAGATCTCTTAAAATATTGAGGGACCGAATTTTAAAACTAATTACTGATAAAAATGTTAACGCGTTGAGGAGAAAACCTCTCAACCTGAGACAAATATATAAATTTAACTGTATCCGTTTACACCACAACGAAATTACATTAAATAACATAGGATCCCAAAAATCTAGTAGGTTTAAAACTGTAAGGCCTCCCACAGTAAATTTAGAAGTTGGAAGGAAAAAAGTTCTATATATAATGCCATTTCTGAGTTCAATAAATTACCAAATGCACTAAAATCTCTTAATTTCACTCAAAGATCCGCCTATAAAAAACTTAAAGATCACATTGCACTGCAATAAAATCGCTAAATCATATCTCATCGAACAGTCGTTCTAATATTTTAATAATGCTTTTACTGTTGTACATTTGTTTTATTATAATTTAACCTCAGACTTTGCAGATATACATCTTTCTTAGTAAGAATGTATGTACGAGGTCAGACAGAAAAGTAATGAGACTGGCAACACTACAAGCGATCTGGCAACGCTGCGCTGTTGTCCTTGATAGGGCACGTGTATCAGTACCCTCCCATAGCTCAGTGCGAGTTTCAACTCCTTTCGTTAACTACGTGATTTTTGTGACTGCTATTAGTGAAGTTGTGTTTTGGTTGTGCGTCAAGCAAAATGGAACAGCGGAATTTCGAGCAACGTTGTGCCATTAAATTTTGTGTTAAGCTTGGAGAATCGGCAAGTGTGACGTTTGAAAAGTTAAAACAGGCCTATGGGGAACATTCTTTATCCCGAGCTCAAGTTTTTCGCTGGCACAAATCATTTTTGGAAGGCAGAGAACACGTTGACGATGAACACCGTTCAGGGAGACCTTCAACTTCGAAAACTGATGAAAACATCGAACGTGTGAACACTCTTGTGAGATCACACCGTCGTTTAACATTAAGAATGTTGAGTGAACAATTAAATTTGAACAGATTTACCGTTCATCAAATTTTGAGTGAACATTTGCACATGCGAAAGGTCTGTGCCAAAATGGTGCCGAAAAATCTCACAATTCAGCAGAAGGACAATCGAAAAAACAAGTGTCTTGATCTTCTTGACAGAATCGCTAATGAGAAAGATTTCTCTAATCGTGTGATCACAGGTGATGAATCATGGATTTTTGAATACGATCCTGAGACCAAGAGGCAAACTCTCCTCGACCAAAGGAAGCTCGAATGATCAAATCGAAGATCCAAACAATGCTGATTTGATTTTTGGACAGAAGGGGAATCGTCCACAAAGAATTTGTTCCTCCAGGACAAACTGTCAACCAAGTTTTTTATAAAGACGTCCTTGAAAGGCTTAGAAAAAGGGTCATTCGCGTGAGACCAGACATTGCAGACAAATGGATGCTCCATCATGACAACGCCCCATGTCACACTGCCCTCTCCATAACAGAATTTTTGACCTGTGTAACGGACATACTGAAGACCATACCGGTTGAAGACTTCCAGAGCTGCTACCAACAATGGGAACAACGTCTCCATCGGTGTGTAGCTGCCCAAGGGAACTACTTTGAAGGGGATAACATTGATGTTTGAAAAAAATAAAAACTTTGGTAAATAAAAAATCAGTCTAATTACTTTTCTGCCTGACCTCGTATGTATGTAGTGTATGAACGTATTTTACAGCTTTTGCAATCTAAATGTTAGTTACATTTTATTCAGAATCTTACTTCATATGACTCATGTATTTTTGTGGTGTGTTTCATCTTCTGTATTGTTATAAGATTTGGATTTTTGAATAGCAGTTAACTTATATTTCATTTTGATTTGTCTACATTTTTGTCCTGAGTATCTATCTAATTTCAATTCATATTCCAATTTTATTGAATATCTGATTTTATTAATGTTACTGACATTCATAATTTAAAGTATGGTATTTTGTATTGTTTTATAACAACTTTTGAAATTTTGTTAGTACGACTATTAATTTTCTATGATTAACTAAATTTAATTTTTTTTAATTTCATGATTTGTTTTACGTTACTTCTTGTAGATTCTCCATGTATTTTAGCCAATTACGTCCTAAGTTTTGTTTTTTGTAAACTAATTTGGATTGCAGGTCCACATACATGTTAATCATTAAACTATATGATTCAACTAATATTAAAGTATTCAATATAAAAACATTTTACCCTGAAACATCTAAATAACTGATAAAAATTTATAGCACGTTTTATTTCACTGATGACACAAACACTCGATTTACCTCTTTCGTGCACTTCACAGTACCCTTCCTACATTTTCTAAATCACTTCTTTCCCTCTTATCATTTGACTTCACTACCCACTATCACTCCACTAGCATCCCATCTACACTAACGTATTCATTCTTCCAGAACTTGCCTAATCCTTGCCTAATCCTTAATTTGTCTGCTCCCCTTTCTTAGAGTGTTTTGGAACTTAAGAGAGATTGCTGAGCCCGATCGCTCCCACGACATCCGCAGGCAAATGTTTCCACTCTCTGATTGATCTACTGAGAAACGAGTAATTTTCTTAGTCTGTTTTTGTTTCTTTTTACGAATTTTCAAAAATTGATCTTGTCTACCCGATCTAGTCGGTTTTTCTAAACGCTCTTTGACATCCCGCCACGCTGGATCGTTTTTAAGTGTACTGAACATACATCCGAGACGCGCTCTTTTTCTACGAATTTGGAGAGGTTCTATTTTTATGTAATTACCCATGTTCATGAATTTAATGGCATATTTCTGATTTTTTTCTAATTCTTCTATTTGATATTTTCTATAAAGATCCCATCCTGCCGATGCATATTCCAGTAGGGGCCTAACAATGGTGGTGTATGCTAACAATTTTTTGCCTTTCTTTAAAATTCGGTTAAAGAAATTTAGAGACTTTCAAGCTTTTTGTGCAACACTGTTAACCTGATCAGACCACTCTAAGTTATTCTTAAACATGATACCCAAATATTTGCATGAATTTACTTCCGGTATTGGATGTGAACTGATTGCATAGGTCCAATTTTGCCTTAAGCGTATACGATTGAAACATATATCTTTACTTTTCTCTGCATTTATTTTTATTTGATTTATAACCCATTTGTGGATTTCATTAAGGTTTCGTTGCAATGTTATCCTGTCTTCCGGATTGTTTATTGTTCGGTAAATTATACAGTCATTCGCGAATAATCTAATATTTGACCTTTATTTCTCAGGCAGGTCGTTGATAAATGCTATAAATAGTAATGGTCCGAGAACGCTGCCTTGTGCCTCTCCTGATGTATCGTCTACTTCTTCCGATAATATTTCCGAAACCCTAACCCTTTGCTTCCGATTATGTAGAAATTCACAAATCCACCCTACCACCTTTCTACCTATGTCAGTATTTGCTATTTTCTGAATTAATAATATGAGGCACTAAATCAAACACTTTTAAACAATCTATGACGACTGCATCCATGCTCTGTCCCTTGTCTAACGCGTCTGCGATGTCCAGACATAACGATATTATTTGGCTTCCGCACGAGTACCCCGGTCGGATGCCATGTTGTTTATCATATAAGAGCGCCGTTTTACTCCACTCTTCTCTTAAACAATTTGCTATTACGTGTTCCATTATCTTACATACAACCGATGTTAAGCTCATTGGTCTCTAATTTTATACTGAAGTTTTACTACCTGATTTGTGTACCGGAACTATGACCGCATTCTTCCAGTCTTGTGGTATTTGCGTATTATTCATTGAGATTTCAAAAATGCAAGTTAGATATGATATTATCGCTCCCCTTCTAACTTTAAAACATCAATGGTGACCCCGTCTGACCCTACCGATTTTTTATTCTTTAAGTTTTTCAGACGTTTTCTGATATGACCCGCCCTGAGGAAAGGAATTATATTATAAGTTATATTCTATTGCTGTGACTTCATAATTATCACTAAACAATTATGCGAAGTATTTATGAATAGATTAGATTTCTCTTCTGGTTTGCATATTTTTGAATTATTTTGCGAATCTTTCAAGAAAGGCATTTCTTCTTTCTTTCCCCTAAGGTTTCTGACATGTTGGTAAAACTTCCGTTAACCACCCTTTTTCCTGCCTTATATACCACTCAGAAACGAATTTTGAGCTAAGATTTCCTCCTTCTTTCATTCTTTAGATAAACTATTGAATTTACTTTGCAGTGTTTTTTCCTAGCGTTGCGCCTCAACCCTTCTTGTTTTTCTTTTAAGATTCCTAGTTTTTGGGGTGTAATATTCTGGATCAGAGTTCGATTTAATTGTTTTGATTGGAACGAATAGTTTTGTTGTGTCCATGAATAACAATTTGAAATTTCTCCATACTTCTTCAATGTTCTCCCCTTCCAACGACAACTTATTGTAATTAAAATAAAAAATTATTGTATTGCATTTATGTTCGCTTTCCATATTGAAATATTTTCCTAGTCACCGTGAAATTTTGATTTAAGTGAGTTGCCCATTGTAATTCTAGTAGAACTGCTTTGTGGTCACTTATACCTGGTATTACCGCGATAGAGAAATAAAACATCGGGTTTAGCGAGGAAAACATCCAGTAAAGCTTCTTCCCTAGTGGGCGCTAGTGTTACCTGTGTTAACCCCCCTTCCCATAGCATGTCGTTCGCTAATAACTGTGCTTCACCCCTCGCATCAACTTTTCCTTCCCATCTTACTTCTAGAAAGTTTAGGTCTCCTCCGATTATTACGTGACTCCTAAATCTATTAACGTTAAGGATGAGTTCTTTAGTTTTCTCAAGTATTCCTATACCTGTATCCGGTGCTCTATAAGCTGCGACAATGTTTAATTTGTTTTCGCAGTCTTTGTTTTCAATTTGAACGCCTAGCAATTCATGGTAACTATCTGAAAATATTAAAAAGCTGCTGAAAATATTTTTAAAACAAATAAAATCCCTCCCCCTATTTTATTTTGTCTGTCCCTTCGATAAATTGCATATCCTGATCTAAATATTTCTCAATCTCTTATGTTTACGTGAAGCCACGATTCTGTGCCTCTGACTATGTGTGGATCGTACAAAGTCTAATAAAGTGTCGAACTGTAACGTCTTATTTCTGATTCTTCTACAATTTACCTGCAGCAGCCGCAAAAGACCCCCACTGGGCCCAACAACCCCTCTTGCCTTATTAGTGGTATTGAAATTTATTCCCATCGTTGACGTCGAAAAGCTCTTAATTTCCTTGTAGTCACCGGAGCATTCTCCCTCGTCGGAATCGCCTCTTCCCTCTCCATGGTCACCGCATCCCTCGCCACCGTTCTTGCGTCCCCCCCCCCACCGTCACAGCCGCGTCCGTCGTTCCGTTAATGTAGTTCAAGGAACACCGGGGTCTCTGCCATTTTCGGAAGATTTCAGAGATGTAACTACTTAAAGGGCACTAAGACTCTTGCCTTCGCACCCACCGAATGAGGAGACGATATTGGTGAAATGAGTTTTTGTCATTGCCGAATATTGGTGTGCACATATTTGAAATTCCTTATCTTTCCAGCAGCATAGACGAAAACATGTTCTCGTGATGGGTCAGTAGTCATGTATGTTGTGAGGAAAACTTCGTACAAGGAAAAAAGGAATAGAAGAATTGTGACCAAAAATGTTTTTCACTAACATCAGGCTGTAGATCGCTCAAAATTCTTTCTTTGCTATAATTCTCATTTTACCTAGTATATTAGAAAATAGGCGTTTGGGTTCTAGTACATGCATGATAAACTAAGTCAAGGCTATATATTTTTGGTGAGTGATTTGAAAAATAAGATGTCCCACATCAGCTGTAACATTTCCACTTTTAGTCTACAGACTCTTCAAAGAAAGAATACAGAGAGATATGGATGACGCATGTAATTATTCTAGCCACAAAGGAAGAGACACAATTTGATATATGCGAGCAATGACGTGTAGGTGTATTTGAGAGAGAATGTATGCAAGGTTAAGAAGAAGTCGAATAGCAGCTGGCTGGCTCGTTATCGGAGCTGGATTTTTCACCTCCCTTTCCTCAGCCTTCAGTGCAGACGTTCGCTTTTAAAATACATTTCCTACTCGGCATAATTAATTCAGAGAATTCGGGGACTGCTCCGGCGCTGAGTTATTAAGTCTTAATTTTCGCCACGGCAGCCAGCCCTTTCAGCAGCCAATCAACGAGTCCTTAGGGATGAGGTTTCGATGAGAAGGGGTGGAGAGAGACAGTGGGCCACAACTCTCCGAAAACCGAGGTGGGAACCGGAGCCCTCCGAAGTTGAAGTCATCACTAATGTTATTAAGATTTTCTTGATGAATGCATAATGTGGTGACTGCACTCCAAAACCCCTAGTTCTGTATCTGTCTGGCAGCTTCACCCTCCCACTTTAGTAATTTCGAGATGGGTCTTGCATTTAATGTTGCTTTTCCCTCAAGTTGTTTATACTAGTCAATCATCGTATGAAAGAAGAGTTGTTGAAGTTGACAATGAAAAGATAATTGAAGATAAATACATATTAAACAAAAAAAAAAAAATTTCTCAAAGTGACGTTGCTAAATGTTGTAAAATTCAACAAGATGATCATTTCACTCCTCTCCAAAAATTATAGTAATACATTAGTGTTTTAGTTTTTGTTCGTGTAAGGATTTTTTCCAATCGTGTCAAGCAATTGCGTTAAGATAGAATTCAACATTCCAAGAGTTCATCTCTGATATTGAATGTAAAGGAAACGTTTTCAAATACTTAAAGGAATGTACTGTGTATCGCAGGAGTCGGAGAATTCAAGTGCACTTGGATCTACGAACTAAACCATTGCTGAATTGACAACCTGAATTCGTTCAACGAAAATAAGTATCACATGTAACACCATTGCAGCACTCAGATTAATGCAAACGTGCATGAATACAATATTATTTCTCTGTGCTTTTTGAAGAATAAAATACTTCTCATTTCAGTATTAAAACGGTATAATACAATACACTACATTCTAACACCAATAATATACCACGAATTGAAGAAAACACTATTTCTTCTTATATATACTTGGTATATATCTGCGATGTGATAAATACTGAGGAAGAAATAGAGCAACGCAAGTAATGAGCAGAGCGAGAATTCTGGAGGATTGAAGAGATGCTCCTCCAAATACAAGGAGAAGCGTAGACGCACATATGAGTAGTGGTTAATGAAGGATCACCATCCACAGCCTGATCTTATTTTAGAAGTAAACGATAACAGGTTACATTTCCAGGAAAGGGATAATAAATGTTAAGGAAACGAATGGCAAATAGGTCAGTTTGAGCTCAAGACTCTCAAACCTGCTCCTTAATTGGTTCACCCATCCTTAATTGGTTCACCCATCCTTAATTGGACTTAGGAGAGCAAGGGGCAAATGAAATGCGCTCTCCATAACAAACATCTTCTCCATGATTCTCAGAGTACAAGTAAAATCTCCAGTATATTATGATTCTTTATATTAGCATTTTTACTTCTTATCAAACTATCCGAGTATTCCAAGAATTCTATACTGTAATTCCTAATTATTTTGAAAATTATGAGATACTTCGAAGAAATTAGTAAGTTTATTCTCGAAGAATTTCAATACACTTAGGAAGATTGAGTTCGTTTTATTCATCTCCTTGCTTCATCATTCATAATGGATATTACGATCCCCGGTACACGTAGAAAAGAGATGTTATGTTGAACATCCTTGTCCTGAATGAAAATTTTTACCCGTAATTTGAGAATACGTGCGCCTCATTTGATTGATGCACTTTCACAATTCTTCACAATTGAGTCGTATTTTGTTCTCTTAGCATTGTTTACCACTTATAACCATATGTCTCAGTCACTCATCGTATTTCAAGTTAACTGAGGTATTAACTGTGATATTTTATCTTCAATAATGATAGCGGGCGAACTAACTAATTAATAATATCTTGTTTCATGTGTGATAATTTACTTCGTGAGAAAAATCCATCTGCCGTTTGATCGAAACAAACATTTATCTTCATTTTTACTCGTTTAGTTCATCCTCTCTGAGTGAAAGCTTGCACCCCCACCTTTGCGACCAATCGCCGCTGCACCCGAGTCACGCGACAGATTAATGCAAGCCGCGAACCCACTGGTTAACAAGAAAGTAAATGCCAGCAACGCGTCAACAGCTCGCCCGGAGCTCGGCGACCGACAGGGATGGACCGCCGATCATGCATAATGCATGAACAACTGTAATTGAGGTATCGCTGCCACAGGGAATTACTCCCAGAGGGTCGCCGCATCGATTCCACGCAAGAATCGGAGCGCAAGGGCGAGCGGGGGCACAAAGGCGAAGAGGCGAAGGGCAGAGGGATCCGGCGTCGTCGTGCATTCGCTCACGAATCTTTCATTAGGCGAGCGAAGGGTTCGCCAGCCCTAGGGTCTCCCGCACTCATTCACAGAGCCAAAGGCGGGTTGCGTTACCCCGGGAACAACTCACGGAATTGGGAAAGAGTGTACATGGGGAACATGGTTAATGTCACGAGGCACTTCCTTCCTAGTGCCATGTTTTCCCAATTTCCTGTTAGTTTTCCTCACATGTGTGGGTTGAGAGTCTCCGCTTCCAGGTTTGCAAGCTTTCCACTCAGTTACAGCTTACTACACTGAGGAAACACTATCGATATGAGAATTCCAAGGTTAGTCCAAATTTCGATGAAGGAAAGGATTTTTAATATCAGGAAAAGGTTCTTGAATTGAGACCTGTTGAAATAATACTATTTATGTATGTGCAAACGTTTCGAACTATATTAATTCTTTATCAGGTCTGAAGAAAATGAATACGACAGAATGGTTTGGAGAAACAAAATTACAAGTATGATATATAAATAAATAATACAATTTACTAAAGTTACGCTTGATACAATTGTTTTATTGTGTCGATTAAGTAAATAACCTAAATATAAAATTAAAGTGGTTAAATTAAGTGTTATCAAAACAAATGTTAATATACATATTTTTTCATATTAATTTATAATATATATTATTTCATACAAAACCAAATTAAAATGTTAATACCAAATTATAAATAATTACATATCGTATACAATTTATTTGAGGATATTAACAATGCAAGTCCATGTATTTAGCTGGAGTGTTGGAATTAGAATACTTTGCAGAATGTAACCGGCCGCCCGATAAGATCTCATCCCTTGAGCCCGTTACCAGATACAATCGAAAGGATTACCGGCGTTCCGATTAGATTTCAAAGAGCAGTCATTTATTTATTATATTTATGTAAATACTGCTAAGCCCATTTATGCCATACTGTTTTCAAGTTGCACGACTAAACAGAATCTTCTTTAATTTGCAATTCGATGGTTGAACAAAACCATCTCGCTTTGTGACTAGGCAACACCAGACGCTTTCATGACATAGTTATTCGTCGCAGTTATGACACAGGCCACCCCAGACGCCCTTATCGCATAGCGCTGATGACGTGGTTTCCCGTCCAATTTCCGTCCAAACCCAGAACCTGTGACTTCAGGGGGCCTTACGTTGACTGAGACACCAGGTCGGTAGGCATCTTCTGACTACATGACTACTTTTTTATGAAATCAATTCCAAAGTTTAATTCACAGCTTTTAAATTTAGGAGTAAATATATTATTTACAGTCAAGTATTTCAAAGGATTCATGATTTCAATGAGTGTAGATAAACGAATAAGCAATTTGTCAGCAAAATTTGTTCCATATTAAAACAAATTGGAGTATTTGGAGAAATGAGTGATTTTTAAATAATTATATAAGTACATACAATCCTTCCTGGCGTATAAAGTACGATTAAATGGCGAGTTTCCCTAAAATTAAACTGAATAGAACGTGACTATAGCAAAAGTAAAAACAATATTCAATCGTATTTGAGAAATATCTGAAAATATAGACAACTTGACAACATGTTGTAATTCATTTTATGTCAATTTGACCAAGAACAAGAAATATGTTTTGAAGAAAACAGATTCTTTATAAATATGCCTTTATGATATCTTGAGCTTCAGCCACAATAAATACACCATTTTTCAGATCGCCAACGTTTCGATTTTTATTAAGTCATCATCTTAAGTCTTTTCTTAAGTCAATAAGTCTTTTATTAAGTCATATCCGTCATATGGAGAAAGATGTAAGATGTGACATAAACTCAAGATACCATAAACTTATTCATACCCATGATAAAGAATTTAGACTGATTTAGATTCTTAAGTTCAGAGAGAGAGAGTAAATGTTTTAAAATTCGAAAAAATAGAGTAAACATTATTTCCTTCAGCAAGACATGAACCTGCATCCCTAGCACATACAGGGCACAGTACTTAAACCGATCACGTCATCACAGTGCTATTGTTCTTCCATTCTTGTGGATTACCACCATTATATTAATGAAGTGGAACACGAACTCCTCCTTGGGGTAGGAAAATTAACGTAACGTCTCGTAGTAACAATGCCTAATTGCTAATCACAATTACATTAAATTAATCTAACAATGTAATCTACATGTGAAAGAAGTTGGTATTTGATTTAATTTCCTAATTTCATCTTCTGCTTGTCGATACCCACTATGATTCCGCAAGGACCCCTTATCAGGTGAGCAAATAAATGCGGTGCAGGTGTTCGGGGAATGTGGAATTACTCAAAATGATAGCGGTAAGTTTCATCGTCGCTCCCTGGAACTGCAGCCTTCGTGACTATAGGTCATTCCCAACACATGTGCAAGAGCAATTTCTCAACCGGAGCGTGGATTGAGTGTTTTGAAAATCGCTGAATTCCCATTCATGCCAAGAAACAGATCCCCAAGAGGACTCCCTACACCTTTCATGTTTCTTCTGAATGATACAACACAAAGAGCTAAAACCGAGAACTTCATTTCTTCGATTGACTTATCAAGCTACCTACATTTATATTTGTTGTTTTTAGGCCGTAAAAATAGTTCTCGCATGATAATAATAACTATTATTGCTATTATTATTATTATTATTATTATTATTATTATTATTATTACCTTCCCCAACTGTATCTCGACATATACAGCACCAATATATTTATCCAAATTAATATTTTCTTTCTTATTTCTTTCGGTATTTTCACGGAAATTCAATACAATCGCGGGCTTGATTTGCCAAAGCATGTTATACGAGAAGGGTGCCCAAAGTGGGTAACCCGCACAAAGCGGGTATGTGTCGTTGTGTATGTCTGTATGCAATTGATGCAAAGTGATAGTATGGCGGATATACCCCAACACATTCCGACGCGAATCAATCTGACCGAAGCGTCGAGTATTAGATATTTCGGTACTGTAAAACGTTATTTTCACTAAATTTTTCTAAAAAATTAAGATATGAGAGTTGAAATTATTCAAACCCGTTTTGAGTTGTGGTCCTAAACGTTTTTGTGCGTTTTTGTGCGTGAAACTGGTTTAAAATTCTCAATATGTTGTTACATTTATAACTCAAGATTTGAGATTAATTTGTGAAAGAAAGTATATTTTGAGCAGACCGAGTAGGGGGAAAACGCCTGGCTCTCTCTTCACCTGTTTTGTCCAGACAACATACCAGCTTTGGTCACTCCCTCGGAGTAAAATGGTTAAAATGACAGACTGAATTGTTTTAACTAAGCGATTTCTTAGAAGAGAATTTCTTTTGTTTCTAATGAAAAAGTTTCTACATTTTTCACCGTGTCTTATCTTCAGGTTTCTGTTTATTGGAACAACAATATTAGTAAGATGGATCGAACACTTCTTTTTATCTATTATTGTGATGTCAGATGTGAATAGTTCTGTCAAAGTAGATAATAGCATTTTCATTTTACTAGACTGCTTCTGATTTGAGCGGTTGTATGGAAACAAGTTACTTTAGGGCAAAATGTGAGTGCACTATCCCATCAACCTGAGTGTGGAGTTGTAAGTAATCATTTTCCAG
This sequence comes from Laupala kohalensis, assembly GCA_002313205.1. Taxonomy (NCBI): domain Eukaryota; kingdom Metazoa; phylum Arthropoda; class Insecta; order Orthoptera; family Trigonidiidae; genus Laupala; species Laupala kohalensis. The sequence continues at coordinate 174,782 of NNCF01133640.1, forward strand.
CATTCGTGTGCATCCAGATGTGATGTGATCAATATTTTCAGTGAGGATGTTGCATAGGCGGCATTTGACGTTGGTGATGGATAATTGTATATAATTCTGCATATAATTCTTTTAGTTCTTCGTATTTACCACCTCATCCTGTTTTTTCAACATAAAGCCCTCTTTTACCGCAAATAGGTCACCTTGAATAAGAAATTTCACTGAGTTTAGGTATCATTATTATTACTATTATTGTTATCTTACAATTCACAGTTCTTAAGCTGGTAGAAAAAGGTCAGGTACGGGCTAAGCCAAGCACATTCCCTTGATGTGAAAAAATACTTACGGAAAATTAATGAAATTGACACGGTTATTGATGACTACTGCAGAAATTTATGCACTGTTCTAGTTGTACATAAAACAACAGCTTTTTGCATTTGGTAGCAGAGATCTCTCGAGACATCAAGGGCATCCAATCCATTGACTAATACAGTTGGACCGATCCCAGTTGATGACATGACTATTGGGATGATCTCAACACTCTCCAGTTGCCACACTCTTTCTATCTCGCAGACAGTACACATCAAACCATTGGTGTTGGGCACTGCAATATCGATAATGAATGCACACCGCTCCTCCTTCAAGTGCAACACAATATCGGGCCGATTGTGATCAACTGATCTGTCAGTGAGCACTGTTCTGTCGAACAATAAAAGGAGTCTTCCATTCTCCAGCACAGCATCCGGGTTGTACTTGTAATATGGCACTCTTTCCTTTAGCAGTCCATGCTTTAGGGCAAGCTCCTGATGCAATATTCCTGCCACTTGATTGTGCCGAATTAAGTAGTCAGTGCTTGCAAGCATTTGACACCCACCTGTAATGTGCTGTATTGTTTCCGGTTTTGAGTGGTATCTACGGAACCTGTCATCCACCACTGACCCATCCTGAATAATGTGTTTTGCATAATGTCTGGTGTGAACGACCTGGTCTTGAATTGCCAGCAAGAATCCTTCTGTTTCTGGGCATAGCTCCCTCCGAGTGAACCAAGCGTTTGACAGCAATTTATCAACATATGGCAAACTGAGCTCTTGGGGATGATTCCCATGTAATGTCATAGATTTCCACTCAATTATTCGTGCCTCCACAGAGACTGACCGGTCACCGTCGTCAGGAGCCGCATAGACCATATTGATGGGAGTAATCCTGTCATTAACATCGCAAACAGCTGCATGCAACGGTGACAACTCCTTCCGTTCAAAGAAGTATCGTCTCAAATTCCCCACTTGTGAGTGGTATAACGCCTCTATGTCCGCCAGTCCTCGACCTCCGTCGGATCGGGGCAGCATAGTTCTGTGAACGCTTGGGTGCACATGATGCTTCCGATGAGCAGTCATATTGGTCCTGATCAGGCGCTGCAACTCATCTAGGTCAGTGTCAGTCCACGTAACAACACCGAAAGAATAGGTCAACACTGTGGCTGAAAACGTGTTTATTGACTTGGTTAGGCTCTTGGCATACAACTGAGTCTTGAGAAGATCTTCACGCATCCTCTTGAATTCTTCCCTCAAGAGGGATTTGATCTTTTTGTGGTACATTCTCTGCGACTGCAGTAGACCAAGGTACTTATAAAGGTCGCCTTCATGCATTGGTTCCACTCTGCTCTCCTCTTCCACGTCAAATCCATGCAGCTCAACTTTTTTCCGTCGCATATTCAATGTACGGCACTTGTTCAGTCCAAACTTTATTTGAATATCGTTGGAGAACCGATCCACCAATGCTACGACCTCCCTTAGCTTGGTGTGAGACGAGGAGTAGATCTTCAAGTCGTCCATGTATAGGAGGTGAGTCAGCATGTGTGATCACTGGGGACTCCTGATATCATAGCCCATGTTTGCCCGCTGTAGTATACGTGATAATGGGTTCTGCGCCAGGCAAAACGATAAGGGACTCAGGGAATCACCGTGAAAAATTACCCTTCGTATAGGAATATTCACGCCATCTTGTCCTGCTTGTATCATCACTCATGTTTTCCATTTTGACATGATTGCCTCAAGAAAAAGTATCAAAGTTGGGTTGATTTTATAGATTTGAAGGATCTCAATTAGCCAGGAATGAGGGATTGAGTCGTATGCCTTTTTGTAGTCTATATAACTACAAGATAAATTTCTGTTTTGCACATTTGCTTGCCCAAGAACCACTGCATCTATCGCTAGCTGCTCTTTACACCCATCATCCCCCTTCTGCATCCTTTCTGTTCTTCTGCCAATATGTTATTTCTCTCGAAATGAGCACTTATCAGCCGGGAAATACAGGATGTCAATATTTTGTAAAACGCCTGAAGGCAGGTGATGGGCCTGAAATCTGAAGGGAGATTCGGATCATCTTTCTTGTGAATCATGGTTGTATGACCCTCCATTAAAAACACAGGCATTAACTTTCGATCCCTCAGAAAGCCGTTAATACAGGTCAGAAGATGTTCATGAGTACAATCGAACTTCTTGTACCAGTAGTTATGAATTTTATCTGTCCCAGAGCTCTTCCAATTGCTGGCCCGTTTTACTACATCCTTCAATTCCTCCAGTGTCACTTCAATGGTAGGCATAAGGGATACAGTTATATAGGATTGTCTTTCAATATCCAGCCATGGTGATGATACATTATACCCGACTGACTTCGCCCAAATTCCTGCCCAATAACGTTCCATGTCATCAGCTGTGGGGGACCCATTCATGGTGTTTCCCGCCTGTGCCGGCCTCTTCCTCAAGTCCCGATGAAATATTTTCTCATCCTGGTTAAATTTGGTATTGTCTTCCCTTCTTCGCTTTGACTTAGACTATCTGCGGATGCGTGCGCTGTAGACTGCGAGCTTTTGTTTCAATATATCTAAATTTTCAGTAATCTGTAAGTTTAACCTATCATACTTTGAATGAAGTTTCCCTCTTTGCTTGATTTCCTGCACATTCGTTTCAAGCTTCTTGCCAGAATTTCCCCTCGAAAATTCCATGAGTCTTGCTATATCACACCTCAGGTTCTCGATGCGACGCTCGATTCTTTGTTGCCATTTAGACGGCTGACAAGCTCTTTCCTTTTTCATATCGTTTTCCGGGGCTCGGCTTCGAATGACTGACCCATTGTGCCGTAAAACCGCAGCAGTTGCATAATATATTGCTGAGTGCACATATCCAAACTGGACTGCATCCTCCAACCAAACGGGCAGTATGTGGTGGTTCATAATACTCACAGCCCTTGCAAGCTTTTTTGAAGATCTTTGTATTGGTATTATTGGCAGGAGAATAGGATCCATACCACCATATTCCAACATTGCTAAGTCGAATCCATCCCTCAACCTCTGAATCAGATCCTTCTCATCTGGTACCAATGCATCTCACTCTGATTAGGCTGGATATCACACGTAATTTCTGATTCAAACACTGGATCAGATTCCAGCACGGTCAGTGGAGGTGTTATGGATACTTGCTTCGTGCTCAGAGTCTCCTGCACCAAGATGAAGGTTGCTTACTGATGCACCAGCAACATCCACTGCTTGCAGTTCTTCCATAATCTCTGCTTTAATATGCTCAAGCCTCTCTGACGATATCAGATTTCTTCGTTTAATAACCCTGACCTGATCTGATAGTCTTTGGGCTGTAACAGGTACATCCGGGTAGTGAATTAAGAATACTCTGTGCAATCTGTCTCGATACAATGTCATATCCGTCTCAATTTTGGTGACTCTACAGTATGTGGGAATGAGAAATTCGTTGACTTGAGGGTTCCAAATCATGCGCACACGACTTCTGCCTACTTGCGTGGTCTCAGGTAATAGCGGATTCCGCCGCTGAGAAACACGGTTTGCAGTGGCAGCCTGAGGAGGTGGAGAGTGGCTGCTAAATGATTCAGCAATAGCTTCTTCGGGTGACCCGGTACGAGGGTGCCGATTCCCCAACATACCACTAGCGGCTCGCATGCTGTCACGCCCAGCGCCAGCTCCAGACGTGCNTCAGGCAGCGGCATTAAATTATAACAACTTATATTTAGCTCCATAATTTATGTGAGTGTTGCCTTTTATACCTACGGGCAGGTGAAGTAAGATAAGAACAAGAAAAGTTAAGGAGAGGGGACAACGGAAGCTGAAAAAACTCCCTAAGCTTTCGAAACCTAATCGCTTCGGGGTCGAAACAAACAAGAGGTTGCCAAAAGAAGCAGAAAAGATAATAGATGTGATACAAGTAAGTGGAAGCAGTACCGCAGTAGACTCCTTTTAGGAAGGGAAGAAAACCCGGCTGATTGCCACAGTCCCTGTCCTCCGACCGGAAATGCAGAGCGATGGGGTCGCCACATCTCTACGCATAAATTATTATTATTATTATTGTTATTATTATTAATATTATTATTACCGAATCCGACCGTGGATTATGCCAATGCGCCGAGTACTCACCTCGTGGGTGACGTGGAAAGGAGTACGATTATTGAATAATTTTATTGTAAATTTTACTCCAGAACCAAAACCAACCAGGCTCACGGGATGCTAATTACATTATAGAACGAAACATTGGTATACTTCGTTTCATTGTAAAACACGGATTGTTTGCGTAAATTAAAAATTTCTGATTCGCAAATATTTTATAAAAAATTCTTTAATATTCTTTATACTTCATTGATCCCTGTAAAAGTAATTTTCATTTTAAATTGTTTGTTTGGAAATATATTATAATCACAATCATCAACGATATTACATTTTTTTCATTTAAAGAAGTTTGTAAACTGACACATGCAAATTCAAAACATTAATAACTAATTGCCAAACAAAGTGTTCTTAATACAAGTACAAGTACTGTAAGTATACAAATAAATAAGAAAAGAAAAGTGCATATTGTACTTTATCATGCCATTGCTGTAGTACTTCTTAAATAACTTATAACAATTTCAAAAACTAAAAACTATTTTCTTGCATGATTGTGTCGTCTTATGGCTCATATTAATTTAGTTTTATGTGTACTCAACTTTGGCACGGTTGTGTACATGAATTCTGTAGCCCCATCCTGGCCCGGGTTTTGCTACGGTTTTCCTTCGGGTACAGGTGGATTTCTTATACAGGTTCTCTAGACTTTGTCTAGGTGCGTGTTTATTGTAACAATAAATCGTGAATTTAGTGTTATTTCAATTCTTATGATTTTTAAACACTATACTCAGAATAATCTATAGTTCGATAATAATTTGTACATGTAAATTTTTTGCGTTAAATTACAAACATATTGTCATTTTATTAGTATTATAACTCGCAGCTAACTTTTTATCTTATCTAGGAATTTTTGTTGAAATTTTTGAATCCGCCTCTGCCTTACGGCCCTTGATCGGAGTTGATGGGATGGTCCCTTGCTTGCTTCCGGAGAGTAAATTAGTTTATTGTTCTCCACGTGATCATACGCAGTTTGTACTTCTTTTTTGACAATACATTTATTATTACTATTGTTATTATTAAGTTTGGGAAGTGTTAGTCCGTACGCGTGTTCTCGCATCATATACAAATCTTTTTTTAACAAAAGCAATTTTGTAATCTTTAATATTTATCATTCCTTTTTTTTGGACAAAACTGAAGAAATATTTTCGCAAAGCCGGTTTTCAAGACTTTTGACCTTGAATAAAATTTTTAGCACAAGTGAGATCGAGTAGGACTTTTGATATTTAATTTGAAATAGTGACCTTACGGTGTATACCAAATTTCACCTCTATGCGAATATTTCCTTTGTGGAATGTCTATTTTTCCCTGGACTAAAAAGTATAGCAGTAAATAAGTAAACCAGAATCCCCAAAAGACGTTTCGAGTGAAAAGTTAACGAGTCAGTTTGCGATAACGTGAAATACTTGTCAGAAGAAAAAGAAATATGGATTCGGTTATTATTGATTTCTAGAGAGCTTGGACTCCATTTCATACAGCTTGCTTTAGAAAAACTCTGTCTCTGATAATTGGATTCCAAAGCCATTTCTTGGATTAGGTATTTCTTTCTGGGAAGAGCACAAAGTGAAAGTTGTTCATTGAAAGAGCAAACGACACCCTCCGGAAATCCGCCAGGATGAGTCCTTCGTCTTGTCTCAGAGTCTATTAACGACATTTGAAAGAGCATTTTCTCTAAAATAAAACATCTAGTGGATATCTAAGAATATGTTTTACTCGAGAATTTCTTGATATGTACGAATTGTTACCAACTCATTAACTGAAGAATCTAAAAACATAAAATTACAGTAAATTAAGACCTCAAGGGCAGGAATATCTGAATCCTTAATCACAGTTTGAAATGGGTAATACATCTTCCGAATTTGTTTAAAAATGTTCAAAGTTGTTCATTTTGAAAGTTGAGCAAAACTTAAATAAAATTATTAACCTGTCTTGACTTATTAATGAAGTACGTTTCTTACGTAGATTTATTAAGGTACTGAAATTAGGCAAGATTCATTTTACTCGCGACAACCCAGTAGTTTTCAATGTGTATTTTGCCTTTGAACGAATACTGTCCAAAATAAATGAAATATTTTTTCCCTTAACCTCTCATGTAACCTCAAAAGCTTTCCCAATAGCTTAGATCTTCTCACTTTGTACTACCTAGCAGGGGTAATATTTGAATAAATCCATTTTGAAGTTGTAGGGGTTCCTGTGGATAAAGCCCCGTAAGGAATGTTATCACATAATTTCCCATCTACGTTTTAATGGAATTCATATAAAAGAAAACTATCACACGTGTCACACATTTAATACAGGTAAAAATGATTCAAAAATTAATATGCCTTTCCGGGCAATAAATAATGTTATTCAACAAAAGCAGTCGAAAAACTAGAGAACTCTGGTCAAACTAGAAACCACTAGATACATTGTTCAAATTCAAACTGTATAATTAATGATTTGCAGTGTTTAAAACGTAATTAATAAATTATTCTTGTAATAACTGTTATTAATTTTAATATGATGGATAACATAATGGAAAGTTTCTATAACCAATATAATTGGTTGTGTGCTTGAGTAGCGCTTGGCACACTCATTCAACCTTAAGTCAGTTGGGTGTGGCAGAATCTATGCTGTATTCATCTCATGAAACTCAAAATGATTTCATACCCATTTGAAGATGATGAAATCCAAACATAACACTGCCTGAATAAAATAATAATAATATTATTATTAATAATAATAATAATAATAATAATTGACCCGCTAGGTACAAATTTTATTAGACGAGCCGTTAGATAATAGTATATTTTTTCATGTGAAAAAAGTCAAGACTCAAAAACACTCCCCAGGTTAACACCCACGCTATGCCTTCGCTCACTCTTTCAGAATCATTTCCTGGACTACTACAGAAGTAAGTAGTATGCAGCGCTTGATTAGAACAAGCATGAATGAGTACAGGACACCATGTACATTCGAGTGTACACAGAACATTGCTTCCGAGATCTGTGGAGTGACGCGGGCTTACCGACATAAAAATATTGCACAATTAGCAGGTTTTACAGCTAAGAAAGTACTTCCTGAATCGTACATCTGAGTTTCTCATGCACCAATCCATCTGCGAAGCTAACACCCATCTCCCACGTCTCAAATTATCCCAGCAACAATCACTGACAGACGATCATTAGGATCCGACAGAAAGTCATATAACTGAATGGAACAGCATGGCCCTCCACGGCAAACATCCTCAAAAACTTATTCTATTCATTTACGTATGTTGTGCAATATGGAAGAAGTATATTGAACGCTATATACAATGTGTTACATTACTACATTGTTTCTAATCTAGAAATCTCGTATTGGTAACCAAATAATAGGGGATATGTGACTCAACAGCATTGTTTACGCGTTGCTCTTATACTTCATACAACCTCTTCTAATTTGTGACCCTCTCTTGTAAAAATTACCATTGAGTGGCCATCTGTTAGCTCCACGGTCATTAATGACCATTTATTTCAAGTGGCCACCAATGGCCGTTAGGCGATAACAGATGGTCATCCAATGGCCATTTTCACTTGCGTTCCTCTTCCCGGGAGGTAGGGGTCGGGAACCACAGTTTAAGAAGCGTCGGTCTCGACGACGTTTTTACCTCAATAAAAAAAGAAATCGTCGGGAGGAGAGTTGACGACCTGGGAGTGAAACGCAGAATAGAGGCGACACTTCGCTGCATCGAGCGCTGGGTATCCCCGAGCGCCGCCTTCCGACGGACGAGAAACTTGCAGTGTGCGGTGTGTCTGTTCGCGAGGGGCGCACAAAGCCCACCGTCCCCGGACGCTCCCTCTGCCACTTCGCTCCGCGAAACATCACTGCGGAATTCCGCAACATGGCACGACAGGCTGCGTCTCCCAGCGGCTGTTCGCCACTACGTGCTGATGGTGGGGTGCGGGGAGGGGGCCAAAAAGACCATTCGAATGGCGCACCAGCAGGTCTCTCACTCCACAGACCCTTTCAATTTGTGGAATGAGCAAAATTAGCTCCATTTACTTCCTCGAATTTAACGCAGAATTATTTTTAACAACTCGTCTCAAATAAAGAAAAAGGACGTATACTAAAATTTCCACGTACGTTTAGCATTGTCGGGAGTCTCTAAACTCCTGGATCATTAAATTGTGCTAAATATCTTTTTTCGTACTTGCTCCACTCAAAATATAGAATCATGTCTTTATTAAATATGGACGAATCCCCACACGATTTCGATGAATTGGTGATTTGTCTCTGTGACCAAAATGCTAGTCCTCAGCAGGGGATTATCATCGTAGTTTATAGCCACTGGTCCCGGCCCTAAATCGTCAATCTCGGTGTCAGAGCGTCATGCTCGCTGCCTCGAATTGAGAGTTTACGAGAACGAATCTCGCGTGGGACAAACTTTCGCTGTCGAAATCAATATCTGTGGAACCGGTTTCAATTCTAGTAGAGGTTTTCCCTGTACATCAAAGAAGATCCCAAGGTATGTAGTGACTCTTCCTCTTCAATAATCATAAAGTAATTATTAGCAAATCGTTTGTTTCAAATGATATTGAGATCAGGCTGCGATCTTCTGGTTTCCAATACTTCTCGTGTTTTCGGAAGAAATTTACTTTGCCTATGAAGAGGAGGTGATGCAATAAAAGCTCATCAGCAACAAATTTCCATGGTGTCTTGCAATCACACTATCACTCAACAATCTTTTGTAAGTTAACGTGTCATGTCAAAGAACTATTACTCTTTAGCTGCTCAATGGTATCATTTCTCCTACACAGTCTTCAGCATTTCCCTTCAGCTTATCAGTAACGAATTCGATGTCGAGGATGAACAACTAAATCATCCACAAAGATGTTTTCAAACTTGTGCCTTCTCTGCCAAGTTCCAATTTTCTCCATTTAATTAAGACTTCTTCAGGCCTCTTTTTACTACCAAATCACATTCCTCTCTTCTTCCGTCTTCCAAATACTTGATCCGTTTATTACTATAGAGCGAACAATTTTGAGAACCGTGTTGACTTTGCTGGATTCCTTTTCCTGGCATGTATGAAAATATTTACCACCCACAGCAAATTCATTATCGGTAAACTTGCCCGAAGCTGTCTTCGTGATCTTAGAAAATCTGGTAGAAAATCTTCGTTATTCCGCGATTCGCAATAGTGTCACCTATTAAGAACTATTCTGCTGTTCCATCCCCCTTGACCTTTTCGCCGCTTCCTTCTCTTTAAATAGACCTCCTCGAAATAACTCAGATCCGCCTTGAAGAATGGAGATTACGCAACACAAAACGTACTCTCGTGTGGGGGAAGAGAGGGAGCTAAGTTCCAGTCCCTCGAGGAGTCACTCCGACCATCCTCAATGTTTAATGCGGAAATTTCCGTGAATAATTGACACTCGTAGAGCCCGCCATTCGCGCACGCGCCTCGGGCCACGCGAGCGATAGCGTGATGCACCGTGACATGAGGGTGCCGCCGTCGCAACGTCGTGAATAAGTGACCTTGCACCTATGAGTACCTCCCACAGCAATACGGAATTTCTATTGTGAGGTCATCAGGGAGAAATGGCTTCTGATCCGCTCCCACACAGAAAAGCGCGCTGTGGTTCTTGAACGAACATCCGTTGGGAATCGCAGCGGGATCTCTCTGAATTAGATATCACGTCAATCGTTTTCTCTCAATACTGTAAAGAGGTAGATCTACGTGGTTTACGAGGAAAGGCAGTTCCAGCAAAATGTTTTTTTCATTCGCTTGGAACAACTTGAATTTATTCTTTTCTTTGAACAACGTATGTAATATATACATAGATAAATCGACCTCTTTATTTCCTTAAGCAGACAGACATGTTTAAAAACACCACATAAAACAAACGTAACTCATAATATAATTTATTGTTGTGATATAAATAAGACTGTGTGCTTAATAATAATAAATAGAGGGGTCGATTTATCCAAGCAGATATTAAATTACATCAAGGTATGTAATATAAAAACAATATTGAAAAACTAATATTATTACTGTTTAAATAATATTAGTAGCATTGTAAATGTTAATTTGTGAAAAGTATTGTTATTCATAAATAAATTTTTAATATTATTTTTTCCTTTTGTAGTTTATACCTACTTTAATACAAAACAGTCTGATAAATTTTCAACAACTCAAAGTAAAGTCTAAATATTGAGAACAGTGTACCTTACATTTTGGCAAATCTAAAGAAATTACAACCTTATTATAAACTTAAAACTATTTTCCCACAACATTAGATATTTTCTTTTTCTGAATTTCTGTCTTAAAATTATCACAATGAGTGAAAATTTAACTCAAGTGAATGAGTTATCTTCTCTATTAATAGAGGGAATTTCCATTTTGAACAAGTAATTGATTTTACTCTAACGAATCGTGTGATTTGTTTCATATTAATATATGGAGTTCATTCACTCTACTGTGGCGATTGAGAGTCTGTAGGTTGCTCAGTCGCTTTGAGTGAATCGTCATTCAGGCAGTCTAGCATTTTAAATAAGATGGCAATGCACTGTTAAAGTGTTAGACAAGAGATACGAATATAAAAGAAAATTTTGTTTTAGGGTCAATTTTTGTAATAATGAAGAAATTTTTTATTTCTTCAAATAGATTAAAACATTGTGTCTATGGATATTCACTAAGATACTACGTCACGTATTAGTGCACTCAAACCGCTATGCATATTCATGAAGGCGTATGACAAGTTCAATCAGTCCATGCAAGCTAAGCATCCTCTCCATTGTTGAATTTAGCGCGGCGCAATTCATACTAAAAAATGGCAAGGTGCATGGTTCGAGTTACCCTGGTGCGTTATTTTTGTCTGAGAATTTTTCTTCACACCATTCGTTTCTCAGAGTGAAAGATCACTGATATCTTCAATCCAATAATCTTATTTCCTCGGAAGCCACGTTCATAGATGTGCGTCCTTGAATTTCCTCAGCCATAAAACCCACAGAGGGATCGTTTCATCCTCCATATCCGATCTTACGCGTAAGAAGGGAAGACAAACAGATGTAATTGTATTAAAGAAAGGACAGTTAATTACGAGCAATAGAATTGGAAGTACGAAGTGGAAGAGAATAGAAACGATCAAGGCCAAGCACTAACGATGACGAGCAGCGCTGAAAAACATGAGGACGAAATGAGGCGGAGAGAAACGCTTCGCGAAAAACAAGAAGACTGGATCCACATTCTTTTGCTATGCGGAAATAATGAGAGCAAGAGTGACAAGGCTTGAGGTGGGATATTACACCATCTAAATTACGCGTCAGCTGTAGAAATAAAGTGAAATAATAGAATTTTCAAACCGAAATTCCCCCAGACGTTTATGAAGAGAGCGAATATCCAAACAAGGAGAGGAACAATTCAGAAGATGTCGAGGGTATAATATTGTGTGTGAGATACAGATATAGTGATGCGTTTCAAAAACTCGACATTTATTAAAAAAATATAAACTAGCAAAGGCAGCTAAACTACTCGTAAGTTGCATCTCTTTGAAATAGAAAATGGGAGGAAAGAAAACAATAATCACTTCGCTTATGCTCTAGAACATAAATATTTTTATCGCAGTGTCAATGTTTAGATTTTTCACTGCGATTGTTTTGTGTAGTTTTTGCATTCTACTAGAGTCCGTCGGTGTACCAAACAAATCAATTATCATTTCTTCAGACTTTTATGATTAACTCCACGCATATTCTCCATAAGTGATAAAATTCAGTTCTTCCCAGGTGAAATTAAGGATCATTTTTATTATACGTTATCGTATTTGATATACTTAACAGCCACTGTACACGTATTTTTTACATTAATACGAAAAGATGGATAAAAGTCGTGGTCAATGATATTCCCTCCCTTTTGCGATCTCCGTGCTTGTACAGAGAGAGGATAGCAGAATCCAATACGCATGGCTGATGGCATTTTCGGACTCCGCTACTTTGTTCGGCCACTGTACCATATCCCTTTGAACAATATCGCGAAAATAAAGGCTTGTGAATATTCTGAGTGTGTGAATACTGTTGCACAGAGCAGCATCGCCTCTGACCTGCGGCATAAAAGCTCGAAGAGCACAGACGGCCCCAGCCCACTGCCTTCAACCCCTCTCTCCTATCCCCTCGCATACCACTTACTCATGAGCCTTCAGTGCGGCACACTTACCCCATAAACGTGGTCAAATGTCGTAAACAAAGTGGTACGACCTGCTAAACGCGCTGTGAAATTGTTAACCTTTATTGCCCCGCGTAGGCGTTTCCTTATGCAGGGAACGAAACACAGCTCTAAAATAAATTTTATCGTGATGAAAGGCTAGATTATGTTTTTTAACACTTTGGACGAAAGAGCATTTCTACACAACCCTAAGAGCCCTAATCATTATTCCATTAAGTCATCGATGCAAGGGTTTTTCCAATTCAGTTCCTTCACTGGGAACGTTGCGAAATTTCGCGGTGGTCCCTGAGCTACACGTTCCTTCAGTATCAAGACAGATAACCAATAGACGAGGAGAATTATGATCATAGTGTTTCCAACCACAAGGAGAAATGACTTACGAAACATTGACTTAGGTGGCACTGATGCGCCATTTCATCGGTCACGGACTTTGCAAATTTCCCGTTGCAACGCACATTATCGATTGATCAGTCTTTCACCTTCATTTTACTACCAAGTGAATCGTCGAAACAGAGTTCACATGGATTGCATAATAATTCGTGAACGCAACTCAGATAACATGAATTACTTGAAACAGGCTGCTATATCTAAAATGTAATACGTGTTAACAAGTTGTGCTAATTGGTCAAAATTTAAAAACAAAGGTTTCATAGGATTCCTATCGAAAAGTCGTCACGCATTCATAGAACACTCTTTTGTTCTGTGTAAAGTATCGAAATATAATAATTCTATCGAGAATATCTTAAACAATTCGAAGATACGATCAGTTGTCTGGGGCACAGAATAATATTATTAGCAAATGAGCTTCGTCAACGATCAGCAACTGACACCGTCACAGTCATGTCTCCAACGGATGACTAGTTTGTGATTAATTCATAAAGAGGAAACCTACTTGAAATATTTATGATCACTAAGGTTACCTTCTGAGGTATTCTTTGGGGTTAAACATGGCAAACCTTCAGGTAGCCTTCCATTCTTGTTGGTTAGATTACCGTAATGTGAATAATACTGCACAACAAAACTCCAACGTTTTCATCATAAAAGCACCAAAAGCCAATGGAACGTGGCAGTTGCTCGTGCCGTAGTAACATCATCCGAAAAATTTGGACCCTCGCGGAAAATTATTTCCCGTCACACGAATGAACATCTAGAATATCTTATCATCAAACTAACAAACTCTCTGTAAACTCAAGACTACACTAGAGTAATTTACTCAGAGAACTCTCATATTGTTGTTCACAAAACCGAATAACATTCTGAGACTTATATCCAAAGTGCCTCTATTTACATTTTGGAAGTTAATTCAAAGGTACCTGAAGGAGAATCAGAACACACTTCTCGCATTTCCAAAATATCTGATGAATACAAATTTCTCTTCACGATTCAGACGTAAATAAGTAACGTGCGATTTTCTAAAGCAGGGAATAGGGGTCGAATAACCAGATTGAAATCTATTTTCGCCAACATTTCCCCTTAATCTTTTATTGTCGTCCACGATTCGCGACCGCAACCCTGGAAATCAGAGAGCATCCACAAAGTAATGGAACAATTGGCTATAGAACAACAGCCATTGGGTCGTCTCCACTCATATCGCGCCATACGCATAACAAAACTCCTTTGAAAATGCTTGCGGTGCATTTAGGCGCCGTAAAATAAGCTGTTTATGTGTGATGCTTTCCATTCATCTGTGAGATTCCCACCAACGCTTCGTCGACTCTGAAAAACCTTTCCTCGAATTCCTCAGAATGATCGCTTTGGAAATGCCACCGGGCCAGCGCTCGTCAAACGCGAATCTGTGCACTGCGCGCTCCACTAACCGCAGCACGCTCACAGGGCTACAGAAAGCCGATAAAGCTAATATGCATCTATACTTACAGGCACTCAATAAATAATTAGGCAACTATGCGGTTTCGGATTTTTATCGATTCTCATACCCGAATTATATTATTCAACTCACATTCTGTTTGCTACAAATACTGAAGAGGAATTCGTCCGCATGCAATAAATATTTAACATTCGACACAATTTAACTGCAAATAATATAATTGGAGGAATATTTAAACCGCTAAAATTTGGTTACTCAAAAGTGAATTTGTCAGCAATTTAATTATTAATATTTTCTTTACATCATGTTCGTATGTTTGAACATGAAAGAATAGAGTGTTAAATAAATTAATATACACATTAATAAATACTTTTTCTTAACTTAGTTACAGCTTTTCTTTTTTTGTTTCTTGACTGGTTAAAGGTCCAATTAAAATGGTAACCTCAGAATTCTGTACTGTTTAAGTTTTAGTTAAATACTTGTCTAGGTAACCTCAATAATAAAGGAGGGCACTAGATATACTGAAAGAAATAATTACACAGAAATTTTTCGAAGAAATCCAAGCAAATGAGGGATCAAACGAAATCTTGCAATAAAGTATTCAGAGTTCATATGAAATATTCACAAGACACTCGGAGAAACCATTATCTCAAGTTGACCAAAATGAATCCAGGACAAAAATAAATGTAAGACCCGAACATTGGATATATAAGGTAATCAACCGTTATTTCATAGATAAAGATTAATTTTCTATCAACATAAAATTACAAAAGTGCTTTGTCATTCAGCCTCAAATGTGAACTTGAAAATAAACTCTCTGAATTAAGGATAGAATCCAGCAACAAATTTCATACTGAATTTGAGATAGAAACGTGAAATAAATAGCATGCACTCATCACCTCGCACATCGTGGTATGTCTTGCTGAAATCTTCAATGGCTCATCCCCGCTTTCCGGGTTCGATTTCCCCGCACTCATTCAGCATTTTCTCGTGTCATACGACCAAAATAAATCTAGAATTTAGGGTAAATATTTATTATGTAGTTTAAGTTTTAAGTAGATCCTAATCTAGGTAAAGTTTCTGTCTTCAGATTGCAACCAATCTTGATAAATTTTCTGTCGCATTATTCACAGTTACAGAAAATATTGAAATTTTATTTTTTAGCTAGAAAAATGTTCAAAAATTAAAGGTTAACTTTTGTGAATAGTTATTTATATTTTTCCTCGTTTATATTCAGGTATTGATATGGATTGATATACATTATAATTTCTTTCAAACAATTGCTATTTCCCTAAACTGATTCCTAACAGAATTTAACATCAAGGTCTAAATAAATTATTAAAAATAATATATAATGTAGATTCGCATACGAGCTTCTTATACTCAAAACTGTTTTTGTTCTTTTACTATTACTATACAAATTTATATCTCGAGACATGACTGAATCCTTGCCACAAGTAGGTCGATAGTATCCTTTCAACTGCGGTATGTTGAATTATTGTTCCATTCTTTGCGGTCGTATGTGTTCGTTAGTTTCCCACCGTTATATATATAATTCTGAGAATCCCATCGCATCTGTTTTGTAATGCACAGAGAGTGCAGTAAGTTATATTTACAAAAAAATACTTTTTTTCTACACGCTCTTAATACAACAGCTCATATAAAATAAATTGATATTTTTTTAAAAATTAGGTCATTCAAACTTTTATTGATACGAACTGACTACGTCTTATTATACATTCATCAAATATTTTTAATAACAGTACGCAAAATAAATTAGATATATCAGATAATGTTAATTAAATTTCCACAGGGTACTCGTTTTCTATGAATTTAAGGCATTTTCTTAAACGCCTCTGCTTCATAATTTCTAGGAAAGACCAAGGAGGTTTTAAAAAGTATTACCTTGGTACTACAAGTATAAAGCCGCATTCTGGAAATTTGCTATGATACTATTTTAAATTAGGCAAGTGGAAAACCATGATTGCGAATACGAATTTAGATCTTGGAAGGTTTGCATGTTATGCTAGATATTTGGAATGTGTATTGTAATGAAAGTTAAGTTTTTTGCCCTAAAAATTGTAATAGATCATAAAGATTCATTTCTGTTGATACTGTTCTTCAAAATATCTGAGAAAACGGACAAGATATTGGTTATTCCTAAAATTCTGTATCCTAAGTGAAAAGGTTATTTCGTGTTTTTCTGAAACTGAAAATATTGTTCGAATTTTCAACGTTCACAGAAACATTAGTCGGTAAAATTTGATGTTGCTTTTAGATAGTGTAGCAGATTTTGGACTTCATATTTGTATTGTTTTCTCAAAATCTCTTACTTTGATACAAATGTCGCTTAAAAATACAATGAGACAACTGATAATTCTAATGACTTTTTCTCTGTTGTTTATACATGTGTTAATGACATTATTTTATCATAATGAACTACTTAAATAACAAATTGTATGCTAATTTGACATTTCATAAAATGTAAGAAAATACTACTCATTTAAGTGACTGGCAATATCGTAACATATTTTGAAATATGAATGTCATTTATAGAACTGCATTTACGAACAGTTAAGAGTACCCATTGTAAAGTTAGAATCACTTTCCACTTACATTATAGTAAACCAGACACAAATAAAAATTGTATATCCCACTTTCTAGAGAAGGCGCACTTCATCGATATCTTCAATAGACCCCGGTCTCGAACATTAACCCGGAATAACGATCGTAGCGTAAACTCCGCCAGCAAATGTCACGAGTAAACTAAGTCCACAACTTGGGTCGTTCCGTCCTCTTCTGATATCTTTCGGTATTTCGAGTTAAGGTAGTTCTGCCGACAGAGAATTCAATCTTTTAAACATCAAAAATTTCTATAAACGGTGCAATAATATTACACCATCAAATAAAGATTTTAACTTGACATAAATCCTCCAGGCACGAAACTTGGCAGAAAGTTATGTTTTGGGGTCACTTTAATGGGGGGGGGNGTAAAAAGGGGTCGCAAAACGGTGTTCTGTAAATATCTCAAAACTTACGCAAGTTATCAAAAAACGTTAAAAGTAAAAGATATAGCTGACAAAAGTTTAAATACGCTTAGTCATAAGTATTTTTTTCATCAGATGCTCAGGAACCGAGATATGAGCGCTCAAAGTTGAGATGTTTCTTTGCAATTCTTCGTTTAAGGCATTTTTACAAAAAAATACGAGAAGTCCAATTTGCTTTCTCTATTAAAATGACCCCAAAACCTAACTTTCTGTCTGGAGGATTTTTGTTCAGATAAAAAAAATCAGTCTTTATTCAATCGTGTATATATTCTTATATACCAGATCGTAACATTTAAAACACACCTTAGGGACCATTAGAACATTAATTTATACAGTTGAACTAACCAATCTCATTTTGCCTCACTCTTTCTCGAAAACGAACACAGTTTTAACAGTGACACAAACACACACTTCCTTGAAAAAGAAAACATATTATAAGACTAAAATACGAAACGATCCACATACACAAAACCATTAACATAAATCTGAACCAACAAATTCCAGAACTTTCATCAAATCAATCAAATCAAAATGGGTTTTAATTACATAATTCAAAAGAAATACAATATTTAAAGATTTGTTATATTATATGGGCGGGGAAGAGGACCCATGCGCCTCTAAATAAACAATTGTCATGGACTGTGCATACTGTACCCTCGTATTTCTAGTTGCATTGACGGGTAATCGCGACTGAATAATTCTTTGGTAAAATAAAGCAAATTAGAAAACTATAATACTAATAAGAAAACGAGGTATAAGATTGGCATTTGGCGAATATATGGAAAGTTGTGATGTTTCACGATCGTGAGCGGAAGACTGCAACGAGAGTATTCGGTAAGCGCCATTGGGAGCCACGGAAAACCAACGGTCAGGGCAAGAATAACAAGTAAAGATTACAAAATGACAAATAATAAGCTAGTTAACAATTTATGTTCTTTCTTCCCTCCCTCGCGGTGCTGTGGAGCTCCAAACAGGTGTCTGGGTGACATGACTCGATCAGCTGCGCTTTGAATACGAAACCCCTCCAAAGTTTTCCTGAAAAATAAAGTACATATCATCTTGGTAGAATCATTTTTCACGCACACTCTGATGACACATTAACGAAAATATTACCTTAATAAACGACCGAAAAAATAAAGAACAATAAAACTATTTTGATTATATTGATGTATTTAAAATTTCTCTTTATTTATATATTTTCAAATTCGCGAATTAATTTTTCCCTCACGCGCCGTAGAAAAATACCTAATAATTCCTTGAATTCGTTGTTGCCCTCCCTTAGTATTATAATTCCTAATCTTTCATTTCTATCCTGTTCCAAACGTTCCCTTTGAATCCAACTTAGACGCCATCTTTCTGTCGCCTCGCACGTCAACAGGATATGTACCCAATCGTCCGTTTCACCGCAGAGAACGCAGATGGCCTTCCTCTCGATTGTTTTTATTTTTCTAATAGCCCAACCGCCCGTTCGAAACCAAGCTAGACCACATCGCGCTTTCATCCCTAACTGATCTATATAGTTTTCCATACCCCAGTCTGAGTCGAGAAGTTTCTGTAGAGAAAGTGATATTTTATCCAGCCTATCTGCTTCGAGTATTTGCGACTGTATGTCCATTATCCTTCTTTAATGTTATCGATACATATAATATCATTGTAGATAAATTCTTCCCACATGTTAGCAAGACCGTACAAGAACTTTTTTACTTTTCCAACCCACCCCGTTGGAAACTCTCTTAATCTCTCTTCATGGAGACATGTGGCTGCAATAGAGTTTCCCTCCCTGAATAATTTAACGAAAAACTTTATTGCACGCTGTTGAATTTCAACACTAATTTCTAAGTATCAAAATTCTTTGAAAATTCCAGAGTTTGAAACGTTACGAAAATTCCGGAGTGTGAAACTTTCGTCTTTTTTACTCGTTCTTGACAGACAACCCTTTCTTCGCCCTGTTTCAAAAACAGTATTTCCCAGAATACCTGGTAGAGTTTCTTAACCTTTCCGTCAAAAGACCGCTGACGTTCACTTTTCCACCTCTGAGGTATAAAGTATCGCATCCAGCCATAAACGAAAGCATTTGTCAAAAAAAAATTCTGAATAAAGAAGTATGTCGTTTAGTTTACTGATTGCCTTCTTCTTCTTCTTTAACATTCTAGTGTTTAAATATTTCCGTTAATTTTTTTTATTTCAATAACTATTTATATTATAATTTCTTCTTCTTTTTTTATTATTATTTCTACCAATTTGATTTTTGTTTTGTATTCTTAGCATGAAGATGCTGACTACGTCAGCGAAAAAGCGTTAGCTTTAATTACTAATAATAAAGATTGGTGACGTATACCAAAATATTTTCAATTGAAGTTGTAGAGAATATTTAATATTTAAATAAAATACATTGTCCCTAATGAAAAACAGAATTCATTTTCAAATTTGTTCGCGTTCGAGTTTTCAATTTTGTGCCCTATTGTCAACTATATCAGGGCACGTTAAGCTCGCTTCTTTTCTTGTTACTTCCACTCGCTATGAAGGGCTCTAAAGACAATTTAAGTCTGGGTGGAAATAGTGCACAGTTGTGAAAGGCGAACGGGTGGTGTAGTGGTTAACACCCCTCCAATCAAAGCAGAGGTCCCGAGTTCGATTCCCGGCTCGTCGCCATTTTCACCTGACCGAAAGTTATCAAAAACACATATGTTCGAATTGGTTGGTACTAACGCCAAATCCCTACTACATCGCATGTACACCCGAGAAAGGAGTCAATTTCAAAAACAACTTAAGATTCTACAAAAATCCATAAATTTTGTTCCGATAGAAATAAATTGAGCCTGTAAACGTACCAAACGCTCCATGCTAACTGTAGGCTTCTCTAATTTACAATTACAGAAAAAACAATTTATGACTGAAAATTAGAATTCATTCAACATAAATTATTTGCTCGTGGTTTTCACCTCGTAAGTTAGTGGAAATCAATCGATCAGAAACTCCTAACTTGGCCAAAATTCACTGGGCTAAGCGCGTTGATAGACGACATTTTAAGATCGTTAATTTGTTGAAAAGTAAAAGAGAATTATGGATAAAACGGTACATTATAGTCGGAAATTTTGTGATGCAAAACTCTAAATAAGAGACTGAAGACTAAATTTAGCAACCCTCGACTTTTTTATTCGTCGTAATAGGAATTCCTTTCGTTCGAGTCGCGTAAACAATAATTAATTCTCGCAAAAGAACATCTCGGTTTGAAGGTATTTGGCGAAGTGGGGAGGAACTCATTGCCGATAATCTGAATAGCAAAAAGGAGAGAGACGGTGGCGTAGCACGAAGACGCTGCTATTCGCCCATGGGCCTCTTGGAGCGATAAAGGGGTCTCATCAGCAGCGGAATAACGATTTCTTTTCTTTCTCATCTTAGCGAGAAAGTAACTACCGCTTCCGAGCTGTAATACCAGCTCTAACAAGGCAATCAATGGGCTATTATTGAAATTGAAGAGAGCTCAAACGCTGAAATGGAAGGTGTAATACATCCAAGGAAATGTCAGGATAGTGCTAACGAATATGTTTACATACCTGGGCTTTTTTTCATTTATTTTTATTCTTTTCCCTGCACCCAACATTGTCATCATAGGGATTCATCTCAATTCTTTTACTAGTATTTCTTCTCAGATGTTAAATTTATTATTGATGTCTAAGTTGTCACCTAAAATTTCGTCTTTACCATCACATATCTCGTTTCCTTCTTGGTTGTCGGTAAAACGATGTCCCAGATGTTGTTTCTACCCAGCAGATTATACAGAGCCTCGGTGACGCTGTTATGAGGTACAAGAAAGCGTGTCCTGTCCGCAGGGTTAGGGTAAATTAGTGTGCATTTGTGCGCACGTAGGACGATTTCTTCCAACAGTATAAGACGAGGTGACACTTTGGAAAGCAAAAAAGGTGTGCCAGTCAATCATACGCAAGATATTCTTAACTGGTTTCAAAGACTTTTGTCGGAGGTGATTTCGATACAGGAGGGATATTGATACTTATTAATTCTACGAAACTGACAGGATTAGAATTATTTTCATAGGTCTCTTGTTCTTAACAGTAATGTCGAGTGAAAATACATAATTACAAAAGTTATTATAATTCTATTGTGTAAACAATAAAAATAAAAGGAATTTATAAATTTGGTCTGTAGAAGATGTATAAATATCTGCCCCAAAACTGTGTTGTGTTTAACTGGTTTTCTCTGCGCATCCTCGGGACTGTATCATCAGTTGTCTTACACCGTGACTGTATCTCACAATAGTACAAATCCCGAGACAAAGGGCGGGATGGAACGAACGCTGTTCATTCCGCTATTTTCGGGAGAGCAATGGGAGCGTTCTGAAGGTGACCAACAGAACCGCCGAGAGGATTCAGGGGGTTTTCGAGTCAGATTTTGAATTTGGGGTTCCTCCTCTCTCCTCTTTCAACTTTTCATCCCTCCCCCTATCAGTTATCCTATGTAGCAAATGAACGTTCGAAAATATTTCAATACATTTGGATTAACACATTTGTAGGTCTATCACACTTAGTACCGCTAAAAATGGCCGATAGTACATGACGTATACAAATCTAAACATTATTCAGATACTCTCATTTGGCTACCACAAAGAACTAACTATCAACAATTATTTATCGACATTTTATTATCAACGACAATTTATCCTTGTGAGGTCTTTTCTCTGAGCAGGAAACTACGTGAGAAAGAAGTTATATTTTTATCAGTGACAACTTTTTAATTTTTATTTATATGGCATTAAATATTTTATTCATCATTCGAGGCCGCTCTGAGGGCACCATTTCTTCAGGTCCGGGGCGAAATGTCCCCTCTCCCGGTCTCGGCAGCGAAGAATATTAAACGTGTGTGGAGACATAGGGTTCCCGATGCAATAACATTCAAATGGAACCTTTCGTATTTATTCTATTTCCAGGAGACTTGTTTTATTTGGATTCAGAAAAAGAAATCCATTTTATAGGAAATAATCCGATATGTACCCTTCTTATTGACAGTTTGTTTACGCTTATAGCTAGTGCATAGTTTTAGAGCTTTTTTCGAATGAAGGGAACTCACGGTCACTCACAAAGACTGTTTTACGTTCACCTAATGAATGCTCAATGATCCATGTTAGCAAATTTTTACCTTGATTTAAATGACCTTCAGTAGGCGTAACAATCAACCAAAGATACACATGTGACTATCAATACAAAACATCAGAATTTCACAGTAAGTAAGTAGACCAAATATCCAGACAATTAATTTACACTCGACCAAGAGACAAATGAAATGTATTCTCTGGCTTGTACGGTACTCATTGTATTCTCGGCTCTTCAGAAATGGGCGCATATGATTTGTTAGATGTGCAAATTACCACAACCTTGTCTTCCAATTCAAAAATAAATTGAGGGATATTTGCAAAATAGGAAAAAACACAATTAAGTCACAAATTCTGAAGAATTTTTAAATCACCTGGCTATTAGATTTATTTACCGTGAAATTCTGATCTATGACATGTGTATCTCAGGTAGATATTTTTTCAAAAAAAATCTGATTCGTACAAACATTTTATGTATATTTTAATGTGTATATCATTTTCATTCGTATAACATAAATGTTTTTTATCTTCTGTTTCTTAAATTGTGAAACTATTTAATTTATAGAAAAACAGTAGTGTTGCTTCTCTTTCAAGATTACCGTACATATATATTTCAAGGAATGTATCCTTCCCTACTGATATCTTCAAAATAGTAGTAATTCGTTCAGAGAAACAATTCTCTCAACTAAAAGGAGTAAAGCTACGAATTAGACACTCTGTGGCCTGAAACACTTTCAGCTAATCTGCCACCAAAACTAGAAGTCCAGGATTATGTGATGTCTCCTGCTTGAACCCAAGGGTGAGAGAACTTCTCACAGCTGAGGCAAATAAACCCTTCGAAAGCTTCTGAAGTGGAAGAGCTTAGAAGTCAACACATGTGACGCCTCGCTGAACGCAAGAAGTGCAAAAATATTAAACAATTACGTAGCACCTAATCTGGAAGATCAGAAATAGAAATGATGAATGGTGTGTACCGGTAAATCACAGTTTCGATTAAGTCAACATGCGACTGTGACAATACAATGTAAATTAACTCAATGCCACGCGCGGGAGTCGAACACGTGTTAATCATCCGCTTCCACTGATGCAAATATTTGTGTTTCTTAGGCACTGAAAACAAACTCATTCAGGTGTCCAGCAAAATGCTCGGATACTCCTAAGGGGTTGGGTGAATATAGAGTCGAGTGTGCTAAGCATTCCTTGAAGTGCATCAGATAAATTTGTCCGTGCTCATTTACCTGTTGATTTGCATTTTGTCCATATGTGCCATCTTGTAGTTTTCCTTTTCACGGCTATAAAACTAATCAAATGAACAACCTTCAATAAATTCACGGCCGAGGAAACCAAACAGTAAACAAAAGATATTACAATTTCCAAGAGCCTTGTAACAAGGCACTGTGGCACGAAAGGAAACGCCTTGGATCTCTCCCAAGATGAAAGTTTCTTCAGAAAAAGACTGTTAAATCTATAATGTTCGTATTCATTGAAGTGCCTTCAATTCTACGTCACGATAATATTAAATATGCCATCACGGGGATTCCCAATGATATATCAGAGTAGGTGTCTAATCACGATACGGAAAACAAAACAGATCAAGAATTAACAGTCATGATATGAAACGTAATATTCAAATGCTAAATACGTTATTTGAACATCTACGAGATATACTCCACGGTTTATACATGTAACAATGACATTGATTAAGTAGGATTGCATTTTTTAATTTTACAGAGTCACATCCATTGATTTGTGAGATCAACTGATTATTTTTTATGCAAGTTAACGGAGCAAGAATGTACGTCTCGATCTACTTTACTCGAGCATGTATCATAAAACGGTTTTGTCGTACTCCACATTCACTTAAAAAACAGAGTATTTTCTTGACGAAGAAGAATCTTTTAATTGCAATAGTACTTCATAATTAGCGAGAGGCACGATGTCCCAAAATTAATGTAAAGGACTCTGCATCGTTTTCTTCTCATTGCAATTGAAACGAGCAAGTATGGAAGATGAAAAGAGAAAAAAGAAGCATTATGCCATAGTCGATGGCTGAGTGATACCCATCCGCGGTTTCAGAGATGAGAGAAGCTATCGGCAACATTTCACTCCCATCTGCACTCCGTTACTGCTGAAGTACGCGCTTATCCCTACGATATATCAACTACTTATATCAATCTGTAATAGCCCCCGTCTCCAACATGTGGAATCTCGACGGCTCATCGCTACGTTTCCGACACAGCGGTGAATGTCGACACAATTCGCAGATTACGGTGCGCAACCAATAATCCTTCACGTCGCATCGAACGAATGCGGTTTTTCTGACGGACTGTTATTTCAAGTGTCTAAGCAGAGTCGAGAATTGACATAACACGACGAGAGCAGGTGACAACCGGGTCCTTGCAACCACTTCTGTGTTATTGTGTCATGGAAATCAACGAGGGAGATTTATTGTAGGCTTCGGAACATCCGACACGAACATTCAACGATGCTCGAAAAGGATTTCCAATTACAGAATGAAAAGTTAAGTAACTCATCAATAGCACTGCCACAAATGTTGTCCTCACTTTTGAGATGAAATTTGCAAAGTGTTCTGATACAAGAAAATCAGAAAACATCCCTTTTCAACTGATTCACTCAGGTTTCTAGAGTTATGAAGGTGATTCGAAAGACAAGAAATAAATTCGGAACTTCACGGCATTCTCGCGAGACTTTCCTGGAC
This sequence comes from Laupala kohalensis, assembly GCA_002313205.1. Taxonomy (NCBI): domain Eukaryota; kingdom Metazoa; phylum Arthropoda; class Insecta; order Orthoptera; family Trigonidiidae; genus Laupala; species Laupala kohalensis. Next base: position 200,097 of record NNCF01133640.1, read on the forward strand.
TTAGTACTGAACGAAGCACGAGTCCCAGGGTTTCAAGAGAAAGTCGTAGGTCTTCCAAAACCGTATTCATGAATGCAACCCAGAGCTTAATAAATCCCTCAACTATCGCAATATGAATGATGTTTTCGCTTACTTCAGCACCATCAATCTGCTCATACACAATTCATTGATATCTGTCGACCGATGAAAAAGATTTCAAAATATAACTAAATATTACAATGGAAGATGAAACTATGAATTTTATTAATATGTTTGAAAGTATCTGTATCTTAAAAATCATTGTAAAATGAGTATGACAAAACAGCTCTTAAAAAACGTCTATGCCAATAATCATCTCAAAACACGAATTTCAATCTCCGCGGCAGCTTTTTCCTATGAGATGGTCAGGAATGCAATAAAAATTTAATAGAATTATAATTTTAATTAAAGGCGTCGTAAAAATTTCAACGAGCAAATACTCTAGTCGAGGTAAAGAGTGAATTTTAAAAGTTTCAATTATAGAATGATAATTTTCAATAAATGTTACAAGAAGTAGATCTGAAATAGTGGAACGTTCATTCTACTGCGTTAGTGGCCAATAAGTAACCAATATGATGATCACAATATCTTTAATAGCATTCAAATCTCATTTCTCAATTGTTGTTTTGAACCAAATTATCAATATGCCAAACTTATTGGACATGACGTATAACGAAGAAATGCGAATACACAATTTTTAAATAACTACAATCCAAAATATTTTGTGAACCAGATATTTTGATTCTTCATCTTCTAAGCTGAACATTTTTTTAACTTTGGCAACATGATACTTATGGTAAATAAATAAAGCTTCACGATTATAATTTTAAAGAATAAATGTGTTTATGACAAATATACTTGGAACAGATATAACTGAAGCATTAATTTGACAAATAATTCCGTACATTCAATATGCTCCCTTGAAATAAATTAGGTGACTTGACGAAATTGTTCATAATCTTCCATATAATAGAGATGCACGTCTCAAGGAAAGCATAATTTGTTCAAACGACACAACAACGGATATACTTTATAATATTTGTAGAATAAACTTAAAATCAAAAATTGAATATCGTTGTCTCACTGAGTTGGGATTGCACGAAAAATGAGTTCCCTATAAATATAATAAAATATTTTTCTCTTTCGGCTCTCAATTTATGCAAAGTTATATTTTACTTTTGAATAAACATACTTTCGTTTTCCATTGCAGACCGTAAACCATTTCGATTAATCACCAAATTTGTTGCAGGAGTGCGCATAACAATTCAATTTGTTTTACCAACGGATTGGTTTCCTTGAACATCTCATCAAAAAATACCTGAAAATTACGTTAAATATATGTTTCAATCGTAAGTGCAAATATCTCCTTAGTAGCACATTAACCGCGTATCAGGAAGCATTAATATATGATCTAATAAATAAATTAAAGATGAAAGGTATGAATTTACGAAAGGTATAAAAAAGGAACAGTGTATTATCAAGAAGAAAATTAGATTTCCTCACAAGTAGCATCCATTCTAATTGATGCTATTTACACAGCGATAGCATCATTTTTGGAAAAGTGCTGAACTCGGACAATGCATCGAGGTTTGAGTGTCACTCTGCACTGTGCCTCGGAGAGTTCTTTTGAAGAAGTGGATTTTTCTTTTGAACGAAACAGAGTCCATAAACCATGAGGCGAATCGATTGTCCAAAACTTCAATAGGTTCAATGAATCCATCTCCTTGTTAGCACGAGGCAAGAGCACTTTAGGAAAGGAAAAACTGTCCAAAGAACTGCTTGGAGGTTGACCGGTGACCGCTGTCAAGATCTTGGAGCCCTATCGACGCAGCTTGTTTTGCTGCAGGCAGCGTAGGATTCATTATCGGGTGGGTCAGGAAATGTCCCTGCTGAAGCATTAAAGAACTCTTTCGGAAACGGGAAAGAGATTGAAAAATTTCCTCAGTAGCCAAAAGTAACGAACGATATTAAAATTAATTACCAATATTTGATTTTTTTATTTATTACTAATTGGTATTTCTATTTAAAAAAATGTTTACCTGTTCTTCATTCCAAAACAATGTCCATGATTATATTTCAACTGAACGGAAATGGAATAAAAAACAAGTGCTTTACTTTCATTTTAATTAAGGTGCTACAAAAAAGCATATGGGAAAGGATTACCATGCTTTTTAAAATGTAGTAAAGTTAATTGTACTCATATCTCATAAAAATCGAATAATTTACCAGAGAAATGTGAGCGATTCTTCTTTTGTATTTCTTTTTTCTTCTTTTGTATTTTGTACAAATTATTTAAAATTAATGCATTTTTATCGCCCAATATTCTAGGTAAATCTTATCTACCGAAGTTCTACAAAAAGATTAAGTTTAGAGGTACGAAGTTTCAATTGCAAGGAACCACAATGAACTTTGTGAGAAACAGACAGAACCAAATATCCGAAATCCTCTGTAAATCCGATTCCTGCAGCTGGAGTTGCATCTCTATCGGGACGTGTAGTAGTAAAGAGCAGAAGTGGGCTATCACTGATGGTTCTGCCATCGATCCGCCCATTCCTTCATCCCCCGCCCAACTGAGCACGCCAGCTGCCACTAATCAGCATTGGAAAGGGAGTCAAGCGGAATGCCAGCGTCCAGAGACGGATTTTAAATTAACTTCTATTAATATTGGAACTCAATTTTCTGCACTCATTTAATACCTCTTCGCCGTTCACCTATTACATTTGAGCAAACTGTGTCCAACGACAGGAGAATAACGAAGCCATTAAAATTTGAGAGAGAAAAATTTTTTCTCTCTGATTTTTATTATCAGTGATAGTTTCTTCTCCAGAAGAAATAAAAGTGTGTCTGCACGAAGAAAACAAACCTACACATCAATACAGCTCATCATATTTACAAAACCATAATACGTCCATAATTAACTTATGCCTGTTCCGTGTGGGGCTCCACTACCTACAGCAATATCAAACCATTACAAACATTTTAAAACAAACTCCTCCGAAATAAAGTAAATGCTCCTTGGTACATCTAAAACGCTCAGCTACACCGCGAACTTTCTGTCCCTCAAATGCCAAACCATATTGCAGTACTGTCTTCACATTTCTTCCACACACTTTCCTGGTTCCCTTGCACGACTATTTACAACCTTGACAAAACTGTTGACCGATCTTTTATTCGGATTCGCTCCAGATTCCCAAAAGATCCTTTACGACCTCCATAAGAGAACTAATAACTAAATTATAACCACACATAAAGGAAGTAAAAGAAAAAAAAGATACAATATAATGTATAAAAAATTAAATGACACAGAGCGCGGCCACTGTCCTTTCAGAGAAGGATTCCAGTGGGAGTGACCTCACACTTGTACTAGATATTTATTATTATTATTATTATTATTATTATTATCATTATTTTGTTTGTTCCCTCAGCATTGTTGCTGGTATAAGACAAAGTACGGACTTCAGAGACAAGCACATCCGTCTATATATCACTCAAAAACTTTCTCGCTGTTGGTAGTATTGAGAATGACAGTTTTTTGCATGAGTATATAAATATTCTTATTCAAGTCAAGAATCTTAAGGTTTTCGTGCAACTGTTTTGGTATTACACCAGTGGCTGACAAAACAATTGGCACAATGCTCACTTTATCGAGCTTCCAGATCTTCTTGATTCTGTTACTCAGGTCCACACACATTTTCATTTTCTACATTTATCGTCCCCTGCATTTGGGTCCCTAATGATATATCTCAAATAGTACATTGTTTTTATCACTTGTCTTGGATTGCTATCATGAAGCCCTCTGTTTCTGGGAAGAGTTCGCCATGTCTCAACCAGGCGTTCGACGTTTGCTTGTCGACATGTGTTTGGTCGAGATCATTGGCATGTCTCCCATGCAGAGGCATGCTTTTTCATTAAAGTTTTTCTGAGTTGCTATAGGTGATTTCATTATTCGGAATATCATTACAGGCCAAGTTCAAGGGAGTATACTTGAGGTCTGCAGAACGTACACTCAGATAAAGAGGTGACACATTCTTCTTCTGATGTAAATAGCCTTCGAGTGTTTTAATTTGGCTATTATCAAGGACTTGTACATCAATCATCCCCCTTCTACCATCCCCTCTCGGTACAGTTAATCTCAGAGAGTTTGCTTTCTCATGTTGTTTTCTGGACTTATTTAGTTGAACCCTAGTCTTCCTCGTGATACCCTCTAAATCTGTCTTTGACCATGCGATGATGCCAAAAGAATACGTCAGAACAGGAACTGCAAAGGTGTTAATAGCTTGGAAGAGGTACTTACTATTTAGATCAGTTTGACACAACATGCATACACTCTTGCTAAACTCTGTTGTAAGTGAATTCTTATTGCTAGATTGATCTATTTTCTTGGATTGTTCATACCCTAAGTATTTATAAAATTCACCATTGTCCAATGCTTCTAAACGCCCCTCTTGTTCACATTCAAATCCAACTATTTCAAGTTTACCTCTACTTATATCAACAATTTTGCAATTATCCACACCCAGAGTCATTCTGACGTCACGTGAGGATTGCTCGACACTCTTGATCTGTCCCAAGCATATCGTGTGATGGAACATACAACTTCAGGTCATCCATGAACAATAAATGTGAGATTACGCGATCTGCTTTGTAGGACTTCAAGCAATACCCAACACCCGAGAAGTTGTTGATTGCTAGACAAAACTACAAATGACTCAGTAAATCGCCTTGGAAGATTCTTCTTGTAATTGGTATTTCTGGGTTATGCGACACCTGTTCAGTGGCTGGATGAAAGATTACTGTTCTCCAACTCTTCACTAAGTTTTTCAGAAAATGTATCAACACAGGATAAATTTTATACAATTTCAAAACTTTTATCAACCATTCGCGAGGAACAGTGTCATACACTTTCAAATAATCTATGTAACTACATGAGAGTTTTCTATTCTTCTTTGGACCTGTCTTAGAATGACTGAGTCTATGATCAATTGCTCCTTGCATCCTTTACTCCCTTTTCGGCATCCCTTCTGTTCTTCGTTCAGTCAGGAAACGTAGCAGAGCTTCAGGGTTAGTCAGGGAGTTGTTTATAAAATACAACATTTTACTATGAACTGCTGGTAGTTTTTAAACCAGAAATTAAGGATATTATTGCTCCCTGGAGTCTTCCAATTATGTGATTTAGTCAAGACACTTTGCAAAACGTCATTTGTAATCAAAGGCTCCGTCATTGGTGTTATTCCTCGGGCCTTATCTACCTCTCCTTTGAGGCATTCAGTATTTTCATTGCATTGTGCATAACTGGACCATACTGATGACCATTTGAATGATTGTTGGATAGTTTTCTAGTCTTTGTTCGCTTTGTTTGAAATTAGCTTTCTGTAAAACAACTTTTCATTGTTGTCACATTGTCTGTTTTCTGCCTTTCTCCTATCACATTTCGAGTATCGTCGTAACCGTGCACTTAATGCAGCTAATGACTGCTTCAGTGTGTCGATGAACTCACACATATGTTTATTTAACAGATCACGTGGAGTGTGAATCTTGTATTTCTGAAGAATTGCATTGACTTTGTTTTTTTGCCTTCTGCTGGGACATCCCCTTCATATTGAAGAAAACAGGTAATTTCATCTCTCTTTATTTCAATACTTCGGATCAGTCTTCTTTTACAAGCAGGCATCTTTTCATCACAGTGTCTAGCCCTCTCATGAATCTCCAGTATTTTTGCACTATTTCACCTGGCAGCTGTAAGAGCAGTGCAATAGATTAGGTTATGCGATTCCTCTAAAGAACACACTTCATTCAAGCATTAAAGAACAACATATGCATTAAGCGCTTCCAAATCCTCGCGAACTTTCTTGAAGCTTTTTGTCTGGGATCTGTACCCTTGTACTCTTGTACAGCTGTCCTGAACACAAACTTGACGTTTTCTACAAATTCGACGCTTTCGTGCAGTTACCATGTCTTTACTTTCATTTTCCAATTGGGTCTCTGTGTGGTGAGATCTACAATTCTGGTTTTCATTTAATGGACGAATCATTCCTTTAGTTACATCTCTCTTTATTTCTTTTACAATGGCGACAGGTAGCAATTTATTTCTTACAATAGCTCTACTCTGGTCAGCAATTATCTGCGCAGTCACTGTCATAGATAGAATTTTTTCCAGGAAAGCTTGATGCAACTTATCCCTGTAGGCTGTCATCTCTGTCTCGAGATTAGTGATTTCTAAATAGGTGCGCATGATAAATATATTGACCTCTTGAGTCCATTTCATACGCACTCGATGTTTCCCTGCTAAAGTGGTCTCAGGTAAAATTGGGATACCCCCCTGAGAAACAGTTTCAGCAGGTACGCCTTCAGATGTTGGTTGGCTATCTTCATTTGCGGATGTAGTAATTTCGGCTTCCCGGTGCCTGTCCGCCAGCTCAGCAAAGCATCACTAGCGGTCCGCGTTCTGCCACGCCCAGCACTAGCTCCAAGCGTGCCCCGGCGATCCCCAGGCAGCGGCATTATAATAACTCTATTCTGTAATCGTTTCCCCATGAAAGGGTGTTTGCTTTTTTACATACAGCCAGGTTTCCCCCAACCAGGAGGTCCAGGGACTCTTCTGACAGGGTTACCATACCTTGGTGACAGGGTAAGGGAAAGTTAGACGAGGGCGGGAAGAAAAGGTTTCAAAAGGAAAGAAATATGGATGTATTGGGATAAAGAGCCTGCCCTGCACCTAAGTGCAGTGATGGTACTTCCCAGGATGACTGTTGGGACAACAATCTACCATCTAACTAGTCAGGTCCACCCCGGGTATTTAATGTTCTCGGTACTCACCCAAGGGATGAGCGTTCCCATGTCTGCCACCTGGGGAGTCGCCCGATGGGAGACTAGCACCCGCACGGGTTATTAAATATATTATTATTATTATTATTTTATAGAGTATGTTCATTGTTTTGTCCTTAATAATTTTTTAATGTTCTTTTGTATTTCCTTGTAGTTGTATTTCCTTACACTTGTATTTTGCCTCAATTTTCTGTTATTTTCTATTGTACACACCAGAAAAGTGGAAACTCCCACTGTATTGGTATGAAAATGAAAGAAACAAGAAACGAAGAGAACAGAATAGAGGACAAAGACGAAAGGGAGGAGATCTCTCAATATTAGCCAACTTTTCCCTAACAAAGGATTATCTTTAAACTGCTTTGTTTCGAAGCTGTTCTGCAAGGGCGGGAGCGGGTCGCTCGGGAATCGACTGGAGCAGATGTGGGAAGTCCCGCTGGAACAACCGCAGCCACTCCAGCTGAACCCTGGATCGAAGTGGCGCTCCCACCCCCTCTCTCCCTCTCGCTCGCTCTGTCTTGCAGTGCTGAGAGCGACATCACGAAAGAAGTGAGTGAGGAAGAAAAGAAGAAGAAGAGGATACGATAACTCGAGAACTTGGAACTATGTTCATCATCCAATGAAAAGGATAATCTTTATCTATGGAAGAGAGTCGGAATTGGCATGAAGGTTAACAAATTGTATTAACTGTTGAGTTTTTAATGACCCATCCGAGCTTTGGGAATTTTTCTGGCCTTCATTTTGAGAACTTTCGACAACATAATTACATGACGTGCTAGACTACCTGTCAAGGTAGAAGAAAAAAATTACTCAGTAATATTAATTATTAATATTAAAATAAATATTAAAAATAATATTTAATAGTAATGAGAAATTATTTTAATTTACTTGCGGGAAAAAATCAGAGTTATCAAGCTATCACCATGAGGAGACTACATCAACACACAACCAACCGTTTCATTAGTTAGTGACCATGTCCATGGGAGCGCTCTGACTGTGAGGTTTCCCATATGTTATCACTCATGTGCCTTTACTGAAGTAATTGTGAGTGACATTGTCAGTTTCCCGGATATATTAACCGCTAGAGGTGGGGATGAGCGAAAATACCAACCGGGCAATAATTGCTTCCGACACCTTACATCAGATTAATATTTTTCAATGGATCAAAATATATTCTTCCATCTTAAAAGAAGTAAATATACAAAGCCTTTGACTTACATACAATTACATTTCAAAATCTATCAATTTTCAAAAAAATAAACTGACAAGGCATGGAGTCAACATTGGCATAGTATATAAATGGTCATAAAACGTTCTGAGATTTCTCATCGTTATATCCTCGTTCAAATATCATTAAAATTGAAAACCATGGGGTTCAAAATAGCAAAACCAGTTCCTTAAAGTACACTACTAACGTCGCGTCTCACTAGTGCGTCGTAGAAGCTGACTCTAATGACATCTACGCAATGAAATGTGTCCACCCGTGAAAATAAAAAATAAAATACCTAAAGAAGTTGCTTCTGTGTCAAAAGTTCACCTGATACAGCAAATAAAGTAAATTGATTAAAAAATTTGACAGGTAGTGCACAAAAAAATCGCTACAAGAATCTGTTTTTTTTTCTAAATTTACTTGTAATACAGTGACAAATAATACTTCTTGCCAAAATAATACACTTATACAGCTATTTTCGTATCTAAGTTCATGAAAAAGAAATTACACAAATAATCACAGGAGACGAATTCGGGATATGTAAATTGCTCACAGAATAACGAGAAAATACATCCAAATTAAAGAAGCACCGATAAGCTGAAAATTTGATGAAGTTCGTATGGTGAGGGTGGAGGTGTTGGTGGGAGTAGGAAGTAAGTGTAGTAGGCACCGCGTGGTACCATCACAGGAAACTCGATTCACCAAGTTGTTACCGTAATCAATCGAAAACAACGAACCTACACTCCTAATTCGTTCGAATTAAATGCAACATAATACGAGTGAGTTACAACTAAGGCTGAAATGTGAAATGTGAGTGTAGAATTAAAGTATGCCAAATTTTAATAAAGATGCCATTGAACTTTGCTAAAATGTTTAAGAATCGCATGGACTATGATTAAAACCAAAAAAAAAAGTTGTATGTTATGCAGCAGTTTGTATGCACTGATACGAGACGAATGATCTTCATAAATCTGCAAGGAGACGATGTTTTTATGCTTTGAACAAAAATAAAAATAGTTATCACTTGCATATTACGAAAATTGGTCCAAACACAAGATTTTTTTTTACATGGGAAAATATTGGGTGCATCGCCTTCTTGTTTAGGACAACCGGTCGTCTGAATACACTCGAAACGGGTGAGTAACCTAAGATCCACCCCACGCTCGTAAGAGTTCGGTCAGATAGTCAACAATATACTGATGATTTAAACTCAAAGGGTTTGCGTGAACAGGTCAATCGACTAGTGTGAATCGGCGATTTTTTAATTGTAGTATTTGTAAATGGGAAACGTAGCGTGCTACTGAAGCTTATCTACATGGAGCGATAGGAGGTAAGAGTCGGGAGATAGGCTATTGTAGTAGGTGGGCCGGTTTACCAACAATTTGGCCCACGTGGAGGGGTTAGTACAAGTATTTAGTAATAGTTAGTTATTGATACTAGGAGGAGGTGGGTAGAGGAAAGGGAGTTCGCTTTTCAGTAGTCACAGCTATATGAACTGGGACATTTATGTGAAAAGTTACAATTTTTTCTGACTCCATCGGGAATTGAATCCGGGATGACTTGATTATGAGCAAGAACGCTACCACCTGAGCCACCAGAGCGAGCGATTCTTTTTATTCGTATTTAAGGAATATTGTAGTTTACTCTTCCTTATAGTTCTAATTTCATTCCAAGAAAGCTATATTGTAAATAATTATTTTCTTATGTTCAAAGAACGACAAATGCCAGGTGCCACTAATTCTCACAACCGTGTATTTCATACGTCATTACAAAGAAAAATTAAATGTTCTTAGATTTCTCAAAACAAGTTTTTATTATCGCAAAGAGTTCACACCATCTTCTCTACTCAGTTATACGTTTTATTTGCGTAGCATGCGCATATTTAAGTACCATGTCACGTACGTAGTTATTTATTGTAGGAACACGTTTCTAGGTTAAAAAAAATAGTTTATTAACTACTAATATCCCATCTGAGACGAGAAACCAAATTGCCACGTTGAATATTGAAAATTAAACATTTCAATAAAAACTGAACCAAAGTATAAGAACTACAAACAGAACTTCCGTAAGCGTAATAACTTGTTGAAAATTACGCGATACTGTAACTTTTTTATTCCGTTCATGTCGTCAGTAGAAAGAATTTTAGCAAGTTACAATACACCGGATACCAAGATAATTGACAACTATATTTTTCCTTCATGTTAAATCAAATCAGTGGAGCACTTCATCGTTTAACTAGTGGTCAAACTAGTACTTGCGATCAACTATTCTTAAAAAGAGACTATATCTAAGACTACGAACAGAGGTATGGAAACAAGTTGCGTACAGAGGATGAGAAGACGTACAGATGTGAGAGAGCTACATGACCTGTGACGCTCTCCATGCCAGGCCGAGGGTGTGCGAGGGACGGGCGTGGCTGCGTGCAACCCAGCTGCCCGCCGCTGCCGCTGCCGCAGCCACAGCCGCCGTCGCCGCCACCGCCGCTGACGCCTCCGCTGCCGGCCTCCCAGCCTCCCAGCCACCAGCAGCAACGGCAACGGCAGCCAACCTCTCGCGCACGTGAATCAATACCTCTGTGCATTTGGCGCGCAGTCTTTGAAGCGGGGCGCGTCATAATGAGACTAAAGAGTAGCGCACTGCGAGAGTACAGCAGACGGAGATGGCTGCTGACCACACACCCACCTTTGCAGTCATTCTTTTGTTACCCTCTCGCTCAGAGTCAGGTAAAATTTACACACGAGCTTCTTCCGTCTCCAAATATTTCGCTCTTCTCACTCAAGGGGATACTTCAAGGTTGACAGGTTTCAATGTGATTCATGACAATGTTTTAACAAATTTTTCCTCCCATTCACTACTAATATTCATAATAGTGTGAAAATGTAACAATGAAACCGACAAAGGAACTGCACAAAAATATTTATTCCGTGAAACGCGACTCATATAAAACGACATATTTTTTCTCCACGACTTTCCAGTTCCAATAAAACATTTCAGATTTTCGAACAGCGCTCTTTCCAATCAAATTTGAAACTGCGGTAAACCTAATACTAAGAGTAAATTATTATTATATTAGTACATCAATAGATACGATATAAATTATTATTATATTAGTACATCAATAGATACGATATAAATTATTATTATACAAGTTAATTAACACTGTTATTTAAACCGGGATGACTAGGGGATCCTAGGGAGCAGATAAAACCTAATTCACCTGTTTTTTTGCATCTATGGATAGGGAAAAACTTTCGAGTATGTGAAAAAAAGACTCATTCCCGAATCCAATCATTCAGCTGATACTGCACAATACCTAATAAAACGTGTTACAGTAGTCACACAGTCAATAAAGCTTTCCAGTGAGCTCATATTCAATGAATGATAAGAGGAGAGGAAATCAATTACTCTTCCAAAATAAGCTGTCCATTTGTCAAACAAAAACTAAGTAAGCAAGAACAAGAAATTCAAGGGCTGAAATGTGTCGCCGTACAGTTGAAATTGTCCACTATTGAAAGAGAAAATGAGTGACCATGTTTCCGTCATAGTCCAATGAGTTAACGATGACTATGAATTAAATCAACGCTGTCCCAATTGGTGGCCCGCGAACCTTTTTCTGCGGTCTGCGAGTACATTTTACATCCAATTAATCTTCAAACGCCGGGCGGCACAACTTTGTTATAAATCTGTGCTGCGAGAATTATTATTTTACGTGGATGTCCGATGAAAGAAAATAGAAAATTGTGTTCGGAATTACCCCGCCATACATTACAATATAAAAACATTCATAAAATTCTAAATATATAAAAAATTCTTTTTAAAAATAAAAAAGAACTATTTAATATTTCAAGCGAACTACGAGAATCGAAATATTGCGTTACAAATACTTCAATATGACCCATTAGTTTTATCCTTCGGGTTACATTTTGCCAAATCCCATCCCATACGAGTCTGATGGATTAAAAGTCACTAAGCCAACGACCCGCGGGCTAAGATAAGTTTCACAGCATTGAATTAAATAATTTTATAGATAGTTGAAGAAGTGGTAAGGTGTAGAGAGCGTGAACTCCATTTAATCATTTCAAAGACCTTGAAATCAATTTGTGACGCGTTTCATAAGACATGACTCATTTTTCTCTCTCTCGGAGATTCGATTGTGTAAATGGATCGATTGCTCGTTCGCTGTTCCACCAAATCGACATCGTGGGTTCGATTTCCCGGCGATACGAAAACGTTGATAAAAGCGATTTCATTCCTCATTGTAGTATCACATTGCCGTTTCCCTCGTTCACCTCACTTATACAACTTGTACTGTTTTTTGACAATAAATTTATACAACATACATTTACAACAAAAGCCTGACGAGGAATAAGAACTAGGAGAAACAAAATCCCTTTTGTACAAAACCAAGAACATTATGAATGTACTAAAAATATGTTAAATAAAATAAGTATTTTGTTGTATTGTATATCACTAATAACAAAGGTCTTAACACGTTTGCTAAAATATAACAATTTGAAAATATACTTACTGAATGACATAAATATTGTAGCGTCACTAAAATATAGAAAAAACGTTTTTTGTTGAAGTAACATTTAATTTTTTGCTTAATTTTAATGTTTTATTAATATTCTTAGTGGTAGATTTTGACAGAAAATTAAACATTAATGTGGTAAACGCTCATAGAGAGCGTACTGACGACGTCACGCCAATGCCGACAGCGCTTTACACCAAGTCATTTAACTTTGCCGAAAATTATGCAATATAGCTGCCTAACCCGAATTGCCAATTTCTACGAATTCAAGTTATATTCAAACAAATAATTTATAGTAGACACAAAACCGACTATTTGCTGTATAGATATATAATTTGATAACACAACAAACTAAGACACAAGGAAATATTCGTTTCACACGCTCGATACAGAAGGAACAGAACAGCGCCACAAGAGCAAGTGCACAGAATTGATGGCCGATATTGGCGATAGATTTAAGTTTTCAGAAATTCGAATGTGCTGCCAACGTAACGTGAGCTACAAATATCATTGAGCTCATAGATAATGGCGAAGTAAATGTGTTGCCTTTACTGTGCTCAAGTGCTATACCAACATCAAGCCAATTAAGACTAACAATAAATGAAGAAAAGATTCATAGTCAAGAGATCTGTTACAAAGAGCCTAATACTACGATGAGGACAACAAAGTAATGCACTGTGATTAATAAACGATAAACTAATGAACACAGATCGTTATTGTTCATGATTTGTTTTCTTAAGCTAAACTTCTCGATGCAAAGAAACATGCCATCGAGTATACCTCGTCGACCGACGCGACGGTCGCCACCGCTGAACGAGACGCACAGAGTGCTATGTGCCACCGACCTCATCTAAGGCGACAGGAACGACACTACCAGAGTCGCACGCCAGTTCATTATAATTTGTGTGTTAACATGGAAGAAGTATACTACTTGTTTGTATTATTTGTTTATTGTTTTTGTTATGTTATCAATAGTTTGTTAATCACCGATAGTCATCATATTCCACCTTTAATGCAATAAATATTTGAATTTTTAGATTTTGTCCAAATTTAGGTATACTGTGAATCTTTATAGACTGTAAATATTTTGAATAGTACACAACTGTAAGATTGAGTAAATCTTGGTACTTTGTCCCTTTTTAGGAAATCACATTAAAATGATTACAGTTACAAACAAAATTATACAATTGCAATGTTATATTTGGCACGAGTTGAGTGCGAACCTTCGAAGAGAAAGGACGTTTGTGGAAGTGCTCCGCAGTAAGCCGGCTACCTGCTGGTATCAGTGTTTTGGCCCGTCGACAGTTCGCTTCCTCCCGCGTGTACCTGATCCTGCGGCAGTGCGTGTTGCATGAAACGGTGGTACATGGAGAAGAAAAAAGAAGAAACAAGAAAACTTACTGAATGGTGTTAACGGAGAAGTGGCGTGCGGCCATCGGCCGTTGGGTAGGAGGTCCTCGCCCGACGAGCGGACGAGGACCATGAGTAGGCGCTTGCCTAGCGCAGTATGTTTGCATTCTCTTAGTTACAGGTGGCGTCGAGCTGAACCCCGGGCCTGGATCGAGCGACGATTCTATTCTGGAGGGCTTGCAGGCCGGAGTGAGGGATTTGTTGGCAGATACCAAAATCCTCTCAGATATCAATTGGTATCGAGAGAGGGTAGAGGTACTGGAGTGCCGGGTTGTTCCTTTGGAGGTAGAAAACCAATTTCTATCTCGCAAGGTCGACTACCTGGAGAACCAATCCCGGAGAAATAATATTTTGGTCTTCGGCGTGCCGGACCGACAGGGCGAGTCGTGTCGGACGACTCCGAGAGCCATGTGCAGGGTCTTGCACAAAAACTGGGGGTGCAGCTTGATGATCGGGACATCGAGAGGGTGCATCGAGTAGACTGCAGAGTAGGCAGAAGGCCTATTGTTGTAAAGCTGGCCTCTTACAAGAAGCGGGAGGAAATTCTGAAGGTGGCAGCTAAGTTTCTGCGTGGCTCTCCTTTGCGAGAGGCAGAGGATTTCTCCGCGGCTGTGCGCCATACGCGCTCTAAACTTGGTCCGTATTTGCAGGACGCGCGGGAGCAAGGCTTCAGAGCCAACATCCGCTTTGACAAACTTGTGGTGGAAGGACGAAACTACTCGCACGCGGAACTACAAACCTTTCCCGAAAGAGCAGCGTCCTGAACGCGTGACCAGCCCGAGTGCGTCATCGTCGTCGGCGACGCAGTCACTGCAATCTCCACCGCCCCGGCTGCGACACCTGCGTTGCCAACGCAGTTCTCGCCACCTCCACCACCACCGCTGCCGACGGTTGCGTCATCGTCGACTCACCAGTGGCAGCCCTTGCCGCCCCGCCACAGCCCTCAGCAAGGGTTCAATCTTTGGCCGCGTTGCAAGTCTCACCACCACCATCGCCGATACCAGCAACGCTGTTCTGGAAACGGGAACGAGCGCCCTCGCCCCTCTTCCCCGTTGCCAGTGCGCCAGCGCTAACAACCCCCTTCCATAGAGGCCAGAGTCACCCGACTACAGGCAGCACAGTGGACGCCCAAAGAGGTGACTAATCACTCCGGAGAAAAACCAAAAGCAGGTAAGGCGCAGAGGCGGCAGTAGGACTTATAGCATGCAACTCTGACGAAAGGGGGGCTGGAATGGGGAAGGTCTGAGGAAGAAGTTTTGCCTAGGAGGATTTCTGGGTTTCCTTGAGAAATTTGACATTTGGACTTGGTCGAGATTTGGTCAAAGCAGGGAGATGAAAATAATGTACACGGATTCGCAATAGTAGCAAAACATCTTAAGAGAAAAGGCACGCGCGGGTGGCATCCTGATGGACACGCGTTTATGTACAAAATGAATATTCAAATCCGTGAGACGAAATGAAAACAGAAATAGATAATACCTTATGCATTAAAGTACTAATTGCCGACACTGAGTTACTAATAGTAATTGTTTACAGGAACGGGGATAAGTCAAAGTACCACAACGAAAACTTTTATACGGAAATGAGCCAGATGATAAATAGTTTCGAAAATAAATACCCCAACGCGAGTATAATAATAATGGGAGATTTTAACGCCCGAATAGGAAAATAATGTCTCATCGCCGTTTGATGATGATTTCGCGCACGTAAACGTGATAAATAGTAAGGATAAAAACTGAAATCCGGAAAGGCGACACCTATTAAATTTCTGCTGCACACATAACCTAACTATACTAAATGGTACGTACAGATCAGATATAGACAGGAATATAACATTTATTAACGAAAACGGGGAATGTGTGATAGATTACGTGTTAGTCACGGAAAATTTATTACAATATATAGACGACTTTCGGATTGAACCCAGAATAGACTCACAACATAGTGCGTATGCGTGAAAATCTATTTTTCACATCAAAACACTGCAGTAACACCTGCACACATGGGGTCAAAATTAGTAAAGTACAAATGGAATGACGACAAAAAATCGGTCCATAAGGCGAATTTCTCAAGGAATCTAGGAATGTTACGAAACGATTTCCAAATTAAACTCGCGGCCCAAAATTACAACGCTGCAGCGGACTCCATAATACATTGTTTACAAAAATCAGGGTCGTATGAAAATAATTCAGGGGAACAAAAATTCAGGAAATCATTCGGTGTGGTATAATGATACCTGCAGGTATGCAAAAGCATTTGTAAAATCTGCCCTGAAAATATATCAATGGCTAGGTGGGATAGAATTGCGCAAATCATATCTTAAACTCCGCATAAAATATAAACATGTAGTTAAAGAAAGTAAACGAGTCTGGCAACAAATGGAAGCTGAACGCCTCAGAAGAATACTATCAAAAAAATGTAGCCGCGGCCTATGGGGCACAATTCGTAAATTAAGACGAAATAAAACTATATCAAATAACATAGATGCAATGGGATGGGAAATGCACTTTAAAACTTTTCTAGCAGGAAATGATAACACATCCCGAAGTAGTAACGAAATAGAAGGTGTTTCTCCAGACTCATGGACTACGGCTGTAATACAACCTTTATACAAAAAGAAAGGAAATATAAAGGATCCAAATAGTTATAGGGGAATCTCACTACTTAATGTTATTGGAAAAATTTATTGCAAAATTCTGTACTGGAGATTACAACTATGGGCGAGAAAGAAAATAAACTCTTGACATTACAGGCTGGTTTCAGAAGCAACAACGGCTCAATAGATAATCTATTTATTTTTAACACGTTAGCCGAGAGAGAAACTCGAAAGAAACGCGGAAATCTGTACAGCATGTTCGTAGATTTTGAGAAAGCTTTCAACACTGTGAACAGAGACATCCTTTGGTGTGTATTAGCGGACAAGGGAGTGTCAAAAAATTTCCTACGTACTTTGAAAGCTTTATATTGCTCTGACAATGCATGCGTTAAAACAAATAATACTACTCTAACTCCATCTTTTCAAGTAACTCAGGGAGTGAAGCAGAGATGTGTTTTCTCTCCGTAGTTATTTACATTATTTATTAACGATATAATAGAAAATTTATGTGAGGTATCCACAGATGACCCAACAATAGGTGCTCCTCCTGAACAGAAACATATACCGGGGTTGCTATTTGCGGACGGTCTTGTTCTATTCTCCACAACACCGTTGGGACTTCAGATAGCTCTAGATACGTTGGAGCTGTTCTATGATAAAATGTCTCTACATATAAACATTCATAAAACCAAAGTCATGTTATTTAAAAACAAACGTCAACCTCTCGAGAAAGTTAAAGATTACATTTATCTAGGTGTCAAAGTAAGCATGAACGTAACCTGGTCAAGACATACAAAAATCAAAACAAAAAGGCATGTATTTTCTAAATAAAATCCAAAGAAGTACTGGTACTATCCCTGATATTGATCCTAGGATTGTAGTAACGATGTACACGTCACTATTCGTACCTGCAGTAGCGTATGGAGCTGAAATACGGGGTATTGGGGATTACGTATAACTTAATTCGCTTCAAAATAAATTCTTGAAAAATACTCTTGGCGTACCTCCGAGAACATCCAACTGTAGTACTCTTTGGGAATTCGGAGTTTTAACGTTAGAAGTAAAAATTAAGATGAGGGCCATTAAATATTGGGTTTCAATAAGAAATAGGGAAAGGAACAACAATATATACGATTGCTATGAGTTAACGTGTAACGATGGGTGGGGTCAAAAAATTAGAACTATAATCGAAACTACCGGTCTAGGACACTTGTGGCAGACAACTCCGGCGAGATCTGATTATGAATTAATTATTCAGAGACTTGAAGACATACAGAAACAAAACATAACGGTTGAGAAACAGGAAAAGTGGTCACTAATCGTGCAGAATATTGTGGCAGGAGACTGGTGGCGAAAACCGTACATAGACGAATTAAAGAAGGTAGCAAGAGCAGGTTACGCTTGGTTTTGACTGAGGGGGGTGGAAATTAAGGAAATTGAGGGGGGATCGAGATTCGCAATTCGCTTTATGCACAGAACAAGAAGATTGGATCCATATTCTGCTAAATTCCGTTAACACTGAAATAGGTAGAAAAATGTCGTTTCTTGAGGGGGGATACAATCATAAACCAAGAAATTACACTCTATCTAATAGAATCTCCGTTACTTTGCTCTTTGGCAAGTTTCTGAATATGGTTCGAAAACAGAGGGAGGCGGAACTGATGAAGGAAATTGACCAGAATGAACACAATTAATTTAAATCTGTTTAAATTATAGTTGTTATTATTATTATAAGTATTTATTAGTAGTAATATTAGTATTTTATTTTAGTCTGTTTTCATTGATTTAAAAATGTGTACATGTGCGGAAATGGGTCCATGTACATGTACGTATTATACAGGTAAATATATAAACAAGGTTTATTAGCTTATGTTAGTATGTATGCGTATGTTATTTGCCCTGCAGATAAGTATGTATTCTTTCTATGAATTTATTTGATTCTGCCGCCGAATTTTTTGTTCTGTTACAGGTTTCCAGTTACCAATCAGATTCTTTTTATGCTTAGCGCGCTTGCCCTAACTGTTGGTTTTCCGTCATTCCCAACGGTGCTCAATGAACGAAACATTCATTTAAGTATGTATAACAATAGCTGAGGTTAAAAATTAAAATTAATATTTAAAAATTAGCCATGACAGTAAAAAAATTTCTTATTATAACTTATTAACACGTATTAATTTCTTTTTCCGCTACTGATATCATTTACTTATTAAATAATCGAAATATTTTAATACCTCGATTTTTATTTACTGTTTCAGTTCATAGAGAGTGAATATCTTCTCCACGTGTAGGTACATGGAAGTAATATATGCTGTAAAAGTAAGGTTTATGATCATAAAAATGCATATATCCAAGAAATAGATACTTGGATGCAAAAACAATTGAATATGATCTCATCGACATCAAATTTCGTTGTTGTGAACTTTTTTAAGACATCACAAAGACGCGTGTGTATGCAAATCTTGCATGCAATATGTGATGACATCATCTGAAAGATCGGTGCATTATGCGAATGAACCAAATTAGTTTCGAAGATTTCGTTGTTCTTCTGAATACAAGTATGTCACGAACTTTAATGAGTTTCCATGGGAAAAAGCTTTTGCAACAAAAGAAATAGCTGTCACTTAAATCTGAAATTTTGAAAGTCATACAATTAATTTATTAAAATAGATCTATTTTTGATAAAATAGTACCTCTCTTAAAAAGACAATGTATTGTCTATAGATTCCAGACTTCTTATTAAAATGGTAGAATATACTAATTTACATGAAATAAAATTAATATTTAATGATACGAACATTAAGACCGTCCATCCTACACCATTTTAACCCATGACCGAGTTTCAAACTACAAACAGCCATTTGGTGTCGGTTGTGCACAGATAGGTAGAGGAGAGGGGCAGTATGACGCGTAGCTTACATAAAGCTGCAAACGTTTTGTCTCTAAAACGTTCACAAGTTTAAATTTGTTGGACATGAGATTATAATCAAACACATCTGTATCCCTTACACATTATATTCCAAGAATTTCATGGAAATTGTTAGAAACTCTACACATGAATATACGTAATTTATTGATAAACGAGGAATGGGACAGTAGTTTGATGTCAATTAATAAAAGACTACCTAATCTGGCAATATGAATCTCATTAGGTTCAAAATATATCCATCTTTCTTTATTTCTACGGAGATATTTTACAAGTATGAAAACTTGACTATTTTGCAGTGTGTGGTTAGTATTTTTTGATAATCTTCTGCCATCCGTGATTCACATTGTTTTATTATGCATCGAAGAGTGTAGCATATAATGCATTTTTTAAATATTATCTTGACGCATTAAAGAGCGGAACATAATCTGCTATTTTAATTTTCACACAGCTTTCTATCCAGAACTCAGTTTCACTTGCCTCACACCGGCGGGTGAGAGCTGAATGAGAGCTGGAAGTGTCTGATTCGAAAATCCGTCACTAAAATATATGATTTACTGGTTTACGTAAGTGGATGATGTATTGGCACTTTGGACTGCACTCACATGACAACTGGATCAGTTTGTTCTTTTTTTCAAGTCTTTGTATATCGCTGTAAAATATACATCCGAGATACAAAACGCATCATATCCTCTCTCCCATAAACATCTCAAAGGTGTTTCGCTCTCCACGCGCCTTGATAAGTTCTCTCATTCTTGGAAATGCAACCACTAAACTGAAAATCATGAAGAATATAGCGTTTATTGTAATTAACAATAAACATTAGATGGGCTGTAATTCATGCAAAACTAGTTTAATTGAAAAGTGATTAAATTATAAAGATTGTTTGTAAATTTCACACAATGAAACAAAAACTGAACTAAGGACAGGAAATGTTAAAATGTTATTTTGTTTAAAACTGTCCAGAAAGAGATTTTATTTGGTAATGAAAGCATTTCATAATTCACAGATAAGAATAGAAGAAAACAAGGCATATATCAAAATTGGGCAAAAATTATATACAAGAAATTGGGGAGAGGGGTAGAACCAGGTGTAACCGAACATTTTAATGGTGTTCAACAGTGATGAGCCATAGCCCTGAGTGCTAGGTACCAGAGAAACGCATCAAATATCAGTTCAATTTAATATGTTCTCAAGTTAAACTACAAAAAAACTGCATATTAATTCTTTTGCAGTTATATCATGAATCTATTGCCACGTAAACGTCATGTGTTTATTACCGTGCATAAGCACCAAATGAATAAATTATTCAATATATCTTGTTTTCAAATAAATATAGTTCAAACGCACTATGAATTATTTTGTAGAGTAAAAGAATCGTCAAAAGTATTATATTCTCACTTTTGACACTCTGAACTATATTCAGAGGAGTAATTTTATTCTCATAAAATTAATGTAATGTATTTTGTAGGTTTAATGGCTTAAACCTGCCTACATTTGTATAGTCCGGCATATGGATATGCTAATATAATTACTACAATATAATATATTTCTGAGTTATTCGCGACAAACGAAATTCATTATCATTTGACTTTCCACTGGTTAATTTCTTTTAATATTCTAATGTAAATCTGCATCACATCTATGAGTTTCTTTTAAAATTAAATTTCATATTTTTGTATGTCATAGCCCGATAGTAAAATCAGCCACATTATAAAGCGCCTAGGATCTTCATAAAGAGCCGGCCAATAATGAATGAAATATTTATTCTATTAAATGACTTAAAATTTTCAGTCCCCTTATTTAGTGCCTGGCCTTCATCGCTTAATAAAATGGAGTACTTATTTATTATCGGGATGAACATTTTCAGTCATTTTAAAAGAGGCTGACTCTCGGCTGCCAGGTAATCGAATAAAAAAAATTGGTTGCTCAATAAGATTTCTTACATTCACCGGATTATATTTAAAATAAGGTACAACAACAATTTCGTAATATTGGCTTTCTTTTTCAAGAACAAACACATAATGAAGATATATCAATTCTATTAACACGAATTATTTCTTTTATTTAAACAATTCACAACTATTGCATATTTTTAACCCTTAGGTGGTGGACTTGTTTCTGTCTTTACATTTTGAACGGAAGTTCGAATCAATTGTCTCTCTCCTTTGGTTGTTTGACACCCGAGTGTGCTTTTAAAAGTTAATTCGAAATATTTTTTGTTTCCAAATGTTGAGAAAAGCAACAATTATATAATATTTAATGATTATGAATAATCAATTATATAAAAAGTTTAATTTTTTAATGCTGACAATTAACAGCCATTGCATATGGATAATTGTAACTTCTACTTATGTGTTCCTAGCAGAACTTCCAAGTGATGCCCGGAATATGAATAGAAAATTAAAACAATCATTACTGGGCATTCAAAATGTGTAAAAATATTCACAAATAAAACACAAAAATAAATATTATTTTTTAAATTGTTACGAAAACTAAAAAAAATACATCAACATCCAAAGAAAAATTGGTACTGAGAATTGATATATTTTACCCTACAGTTGGTAGCAGAACACCTGTCAGCAGATCTGGATCTTTTAGCTCATTTTGCCAGGTGTTACCCGGGGTTCCTATATAATATTCTAAATTCATTCGTTACTTTCCATATTTATTTAATTTCGTGATATTAAATTACAATTTCTGTTAAATACAAAAATTAAATACCTCCAAGAAAACCTGCAAAAATACACATAATTGAATACTAATATGTATATAATTACGATAATTTTAAAATCCAGTCAGAAAGAACATACACAATACACAGAAATAAACAAAAGTAATAGTTAAAACTTCTGAATTTTTTGGTTTTCATTTCACTTTTAGGTTATATACCTGAAACCAATGTTTTTCACTGCCTTTATATTATTTTTATTTTCCGATTCAGTCACGTGAATTGTCCGTCTCACGTAGAGCAATCTAACTCTGGCGGACTCATAAGTCTCATAGTCAACAGTCGTGCGAGTGAAGATTCACGTCTCCTGATTATCAGACAATTTTAATTGTTTTTACGCTCTTTAATTCATCAATATCAACCATATCTTGCATTTTTTATTGCAATAACTCTTAAAAATGTGACCTTTGGCATTTCAAATAATTCCATCCGTTACTTTTTTCGATTTCCATGCAACAGACATTCCAAACAACTTACTTTTTTTAGGAAAGACGAAACAATAGAGTGTAAAGGGATTTTTATTTCAATAGATTCAATAGTTCAGATTCATTAAAGCTTTATTGACTGGAAATTCTATTCCTATAGATTTGTTCGCTAACAAATAAATACTGAGGCATGTTGTTAAATTATCCGTAGATAAATTAGTTTCCTGCCTAATTTTTTAAAATATATTCTGTATTCCGTGCATTTTTTTATCACTCACAAAGGATGATTCGTATTTGAAAATAATCATATGTACTTCTTAAAATCTTATATATTAGGCAAATACCCGTTAAATATTCACATTGATATTGATTATTATAATTTTTTCTTATACTTATACTCATTTTATTAATTAGCAATTATTCTATCTACTGTATTTATAAATGAGGAATAACGAAGAAAAAAACAAGATTAATTAATTTATTAAAATTATTTATTTATTAGAGCAAGACGAACTACCCGGGAATAGAATCATGTCAAACGCCCCAAAGATAAATACAATCGACTTGAACTTCCTTTTAAAAGATAGCATCAATAAAGTTAAGTGCACAATCTAAGGGTTAAAACGTGCGATTATTATAAATAGTTTAAAAGAAAAGAAAAAAACCGTATTAATGAAAGTAAACTTTGTCTTGGTATCGTTGGAACAAAGAGCTGGATCGTTATTCATATTAAAAACGTAAGTGTTTTAAACTGATATCATAACTCTATAGCTACGTCTAATATTTATAAAATGTTTGATAATCATTTTTGAAAAAGGGTATTGAAAATTCACCATATTTTTCAAATTGTAGAGAATACTATAAAAACTCAAACCTGGATTGAGCTTTTAACATATAACACCATACGTGTTGTTTTTTTTGAAAACTGAAGCAAATATTTATAAAGCCAACAAAATGTTGCAAAATTATTACCCGTATTCTAAATATATTCCACTGAATGTGCACAATCTTCTTGAGAAGCTGAAAATTCTATTTTCGATTATGTGGAGGTCGGGATTCAGCCTTCTTATAAAATGGCTGAAAATGTTCCGCTTGATAAAACATGATGTCAATTTTATTATCAGATGGCGAAGGCCAGGCACTTCGTAACGCTGAAAATCTTCAGTCATTTAATTGAATAAATGTTCATTCATTATCGGCCAGTTCTTCATAAATCACCTAGGCTCTTTATAAAAAGGCTGATTTTAATATCGGGATACAACATGTATACTAATTACTTGTGTATGATTTTGTTTGCTTCAGAAATCGTGCGTGGGCTTCACGTAGCATCCGCTATGTTACAAGCTCTTCCCCTACACCCCACCCGTTTCACCGAGGTGAACATAACATCTCGATTATAAACATAAAATGAGACAATAGGTAAAATAGAAATATGTTAGTAAGGTTGTACACAAGTTTCGGTCAAACAAAAACTGAATCATGAGAGGAGAAAGGTTAAGGATATCAAAAACGAAAACAACAATTCGGGAGAAAATGTAAAATAGTCATTTTTATGGGAAGAGGGCGATTCTGACGTGGATATATTTTGGGACACGCTTTATGTGATTTCCAAGTCTAAAGAAGGATTGATCGTGGTGCATCTGCTTGGGGTGAGTCTTTCGAGGCCGTATAATGCAGAGGAAGAGAAAGGATATGAACAAAGGATACACTGGGATGACATTATCTCTTCATCTTCCTTCCCAATCGTGAGCTCGCAAGTCTCTGGTGCCGCATGGTTCTTTGCACCGTGAAAGACTCCGCCCACACCGCAGCGCATGACCCAGGACCCGGTCGGTCACCATGACACATCGACTACATCTGCCAGGATCCATTGGACAGTCACCTCATCTTGTTCTGCTATTCTAAACATCCATTTTTTATCCAACTTCCGCACATTCGTTTCGATAACTACTTGCAAATACTTCATAAAACCTGTTTCGCAAAATTATACCCTTTTTACTTTTAGGGAATTTTTTCTTAAAATTATTCTCTTAATATTTAATTTAGGAAACAGGGAGTAAAAGCATGTTCTACGAAATATCTTAAATGTGAATGACCCAGTCTATCACTCAAAAAAACGTCTGGAACAGAATACTAGTTTTCTGTTCTCTTTTTAATTATTGTGATATTCTTCGTAAATTCCCACAAAAATGTCCAACACCACTAAGAACACCTTTATTTTATTTCATTCACATATATCACAGAATAAATAACACAAAAAATCGTTAATAGGTATAAAATAAGAGTTCATCACAATACAATACTATAACTAAACTGGTAATTTGTTTCTGATAGAAAATACAACAAAAGAGGAAATTCTCCTTTCTTACAAAAATTGCGTGTAGAATAGTGATTTTTTTACACAAATATATTACTTAAAACATCAGAAACACTTTTTCCCCATAATATTTTACTTATAACAGAAGTACAATAAGTCGTGAATGATGTTGTGTCCACCAAGAAACTAGGAACATAAAACATTTATCTCCGAAAACCTAAACAACACCTAATACTACTTTTGTTCCACTAATTAGAATCGAACTGAATAAGTTTTTTAGACCAGTATTACACGGTCCTATTTCTATGTCATACGTCTATTATTAAAGAACTTATATGAAATATATGTCCGTGTAATGCACAAACATTGCTTATTCTTGAGCAATGATCATATACCTATAACATACGTTCCCGCTCAGAAAACTTACGTCATATCTTTTTTCATATATCTTTGATAACAGACATATGACATAGAAATATGACCGTACAATACCGGCCTAAGTTGAGCGCATAAGTAGCATAGATGCACTGCCCACCAACCAGCGATATCAAACCCTCCGGCTGTGAGCGCCCCCTTCTCGATCTTTGTGAAGAAATTCCTCGTTACGTCGACATTCATGTGAAAGGCGTTCGCCGGCTCTCGGCGTTGGGGCTCCTCAGAAGCCTTTTCTCTTAGCTGAAGGACTTTCGGAATTCGCGTGGAGCATTGACGGAATTTGAAAGTCCCATAAACAGACTTCTGAAGACGTATTCAGCTGACGAATTCACTTCGGAAAATAGACAATGCGAATGAAAAATGAAATGCCAGAGTGCTAAACTATTCAATGTAATGGGTGAATATACTTCGATAAAAATTCTTCAACATGTGTCACAACAGGAAAGTCTTAAGGTTTGGTTATATACTACAATATCAAATTGTGAAAGTTTTGACTTTCAATAAGTCCTCATCAGAGGTATAATACATACACTCATGTTTATATCATTATGTATCGAGAATTTCATCGCGGGAGAAATAGTTCCTTATCCTGTGTTTGTTCAGTCATTTTCTATTTAATTTGTTGTAATAACTTTTTTTTCGTGTAAATCATTAAATGTACACAAGTGATACATTTATCTCATTAATCAGAATGTGCTTTCACCTCGACGTGGAATGAATACTAATCTGTATTTGCGGTATTTTTTGTACATTGCCTCCTTTCAATCCTTAACAATTTTTTATCTCATGGAATTAGTCAAGAATATAACGTGTGTAATCAGTATGTGCCCAAGTTTTTGTATTTTATTTACATTTGGAAGCCATTACTCGTATGTCATGCATTGTTCCTGCTTTTTTAATTTTTTTCTTGTTTCGTTACGTGTATTTCCAAGTTTTGCACTATTGTATGACTAAGCCCTAAGAAAAAAATCCTCGGGAACATGAGTCACATTAGTTTTATTACAATAAAACAGTTTATCTCATTGCTTAGTGTCCAACTAAATATACACACATACATAAATATACACACGTCACGATAATATAAATTATTTACAATTTAATTTGTTAACTTATTCTACAGCATGGCAAAGATCTAATTACATGACGTAGACTTTGTTTTAAATTGAATCAATCAAAATATTCTTAACATTTTTAAATCGTATCTACAATTAGGGTTTTGTGACGTAGAGTATTTGCTTCCGCTGAATAATGCATGCAATTCGTGGCGATCAGAGATATTCTGGTTGATCCATGTCCAGAGCACAGGGAATCGCCAAACGTAGAGAAGCTTGCAAACACTGCGGTGGAAGCGCGAGTCACGCAGAGCGGTGTAAAACACTACGTCAGGGACTCCAGCATCGGAATCTATGTGCTTACACACCGCTCTACAGCTTGTCATCGTGTCGTTTACACTACTGAAGCTGCAGTGGATAGGGACGTGTGCTCGGCGATAAGGAACGTTTCTGCGGGAGCGCTTCGAAAGCGCCCGGGTTTTTTCTTCGAACGGACAGGTTTTTAACCTGTCAGGACTAGGCTTAACTCGTAAACATTCTCCGGATGCTGCATACGTAGTGAAGCACGAATGACCCTCTTTTACCTCTAGGAGCACTCAAACGCCACACGACCATCCTTGCAATCCGAAGAATTGCTTTTTATTGATTTAGATTATACGAAATTTAGCATTGATTCTACTACAATTAACGTCCATTATATAATCTAATTAAGTAAATAATTAAAAACATACGAACCTTTATGGACGAATAATATATGTTTTCTGTGAATTAATTATTTATTAAATTTAGCATTGATTCTCTATGCATGAGGATCATATTTTACTTATATATAAACACAATTGAATGTTCACATAATCATTCTTAATTCTAACCTTATCCTTACGCCAGTTTTTGAATAAATGGTTTGACTAGAGTTAAAATTAATGTTTACGCCCAATTTGTAAGATTATTGTTATAATTTGTTTTCTTAATGCTTAATATAAAAAAGCGTATTTAAATACGATCCACCGTCAAACTGGAATAAATTCAGTCATTGTCTATGCATGAAGTGAAAATTCATAAGTATACCTAGTGAGAATTCCATGTACAGGAAAATTTAGATTAATGTTAATATTTGAAGTTTTATGAATTTACTTACAACTATTTTACGTAATTCTTTACAACTTTGTTCGTAATTGTTTTCGTAAAGCTGTTTCAACGCAAAGAATGTTCGAAAAATAACCAAGAGTACGTATCCCTGGAAGTTTTAGAAAAGTGACGATTTTGTCAATCGATTACGACTACATTAATGGACCAAATACAACATTTAAGGTTTATATTCAACGCAAAATATAATGGTTTTTAATTCTTGTAAAAGTTATGAGTAAAACGTTTGCTTAAATTTCTCTTCCAAATGACTAAGTATACACTGGAAAATAATTTTATCCCGTATTTGAAAAACATTATATTCTGTTATTTAATAAAAAATTAGAATTACCTCCACTACCGTAATTTATATACTAAGAAAATCCGGCAGATTAAAGATTCATAATAGTTTCCGTGCACTGAATTTTCACCACAGTAAAATAACTTCTTTCGGCCGGAGACTTATTTATTTAACCTAAATCCGATGCGTACTATCTCAATGTAGACGTCGGCATTTACGTAGTACATAGTTTTGGTTCCGTTAACATTCTAATGTCTCGCACAAACCAATGCGAAGACGCCGAAGTCACTTGTTTCCTCCACTCTCGCCGCCCGCTTTTATTTTCATTCATGGAGGGAGGCATACGACATGACAATGACGTTAATCGAGAGAGAACTGTCAGTCCTTCAGAGCACGTAATTTCTCATAACAACTATATTTACTACGCACAAACTCTCATAGTCTCTCTGACACTAGCTGTCACTCGGTGCTCGCCTCTTAGTGGTGGAATAGAGAGAAAGGCAGGGAGACACGACACTATGTGATCGAGTACAGCTGATTGAAAGCACTATCAGAAACTGCGCATAGGGTTTTCCGGAAATATGAGAAATTCCGTATTACACTTCTACCCCTGATTCTCTTGATTTAAGTCTCTAAGGTTCATTAACGCTGTCTATCCGCTCAGCTGGGTTAAAGAGAGTCTTTCACCGTCTTTGGGCGCGCTGCTGAGGAGTCCGTTGTGAATCCGACCCACATCTGGGGGAAGACGCGGTCCCAAAGATGCGCAGTGCAAGCCAATCAAATGCAAGGCATTTTTGAAGCGGCATCTAGTACTCGTTTCTACATATCTCTCCTACAAGCAAATTCCATTGTTTCCACAATGTTATTAGGCTTAATTTCATAATTACGTATTTCTACTCGAGGAATCATTTCTTAACAGTTAAGAACAAGAGATTGTTTTTCGTAATGGTTTCATAGCATCGATTTGTATCGATACCTCTTTTTTATCGAAATCACCTCCTTCGAAAGCCTTTGAAAGCAGTGATGTCTCGCATTTCATTGGTTGGCTCGATTTCCCCTTCCACCTCGTTGCGCACCATGTCACTATCTTTTTACACTTTGGGAATTTCAGGAGAATTGCGACCACTCTAGTGATATTATATAGACGAACTCTCATTACATGTCGCTACTAGATCAAGCTATAATAAGTAGAACAATGGTGGCTTATTACTGCCGTAACTGTTTCATTCTTAGCTCGACTGTATTTCGGGAATTGAAAACAGATATTTCTTTATTTTTTAGGAGCTTAGATTTTCGGGGTGGGCGGCCAGTTTATATGGGTACGTGAAGCGATTTCGTACTTTTGAGAGGTTTGCAGTCTTCTCTGAAGATCTATTTCTTTTTGGAAATTACGTTGAAATAAAAACCTAATAAAAGAACATAAAATAATACTGCGTTCAAAGCAATATTTAATCTAGTTTATTATAAGCTTAAAAATGACATCGAAATGTAAATTAATATCTTCGAGACCAAATATTTTTAGTAAAAGCCAATACTTACATACAAGATTTTTGTGAATAATTTCTTCATAGAAATTTGTTTTTCAACAAAGTTTTGGAGTTGAGAGTCTTATCCCTTATTTCTTATAAATGATGAAATCCTGCAATTTTTGTTTAAGCGCACGAGTTCAACCCGAAATGTCTCAAAAGGGACATACTAAAAAAATCCCAAACCTTCACAAACAATCCTCACTTAAGAGGTAAGAATTCACAATTTTGCTTCTGAGACCTGGCTAGTTAGTATACTATACTTTTTTAAGTGAGTGAAATAACTATAAATGGAACAAGACTCAATATTGTACGGACACCATTGTATTATTAAAACCTTAAGTAATTCATTTATATACCATATTTATGTAAAGTATTTGTTCTATTATTTATTTGACTTTATATTGAGAAATACACAGTTTGCTTATTTCATTCATCTAGATGTAAAATGGTGACAAATTGATTCACGCGCCAATACACAATGGCCACCTTATTAAAAATGAGAATCTAAACGATAAAAAAAATCAGTTTTCAACTCTAAGTGGAACTAAATGTATAAAAATGAAAACAAAATTATTTTTGGCAGCGATTAAGTTCTTTCCTTTTAGCTTATTTAATATGGACTGACCGCAAAGAAATGAAAGATACAAATTTCCAAAGAGAACATTCACATCGCCAGAGCGTGAGTATTTTATATTTTAAATGTTTTAGTTCAAGATTACACGTAGAATTTCCTCTTTTAATTCATGCATGTTAAATATTTGAATATTAATATTTATTGGAAGTAGCCTACGTGGATTCTATATTTACTGATAACACTGACACCTATGTGTTCAAAGTATCTGAGCATTTAAAAATTGCAAGTTTATTTCTAATTGATGTATTAATATCTATTTATTATTAATCCTCAAATTGGTGAGATTCAGACTGTAAATTAGAAAGAACACTGTATGAATATGTGCTTGTTATTTGGTAAATACAAGAAGGAAATATTATTTCCGTTCCATTGCTTTTCAAGCAAACCATTGGTGTGCACATGATATCAACAATGAAGAATTATTTTGAAGAAGCAAACAATACCATTAAACTCCGGGATATCACTTCCACGTTGCCGAATTCTCTTTCTACAACTTTCTTTATCATTTTCCCAATTTTCATAAAAACAACCCCTGCACTATCCTATAACTTTTCTTTCCAAACTGTAATCCAGAAATATTGTTTACACGCGAAATTTGGAAGAATGAGTAAAAATGAAGTATTTAATTCAGTTATTCAATTTTCTCTTACATTAACAAAAAATAAAAATGTGTAAAACAATTATACTTTTCCAAAAGTTTGCTAACTTTTGCGTCCAATAAAAAATATGTTAGATCATTTTGTAACTTCTAGAACTCTTAAGTGGTTTTAGTTATGATTGTTAAATCGACTGTAAGTTTAGAAATGGAACCTACTCTCTTCCAGTTCAAAAATAGTCTGCGTTTTGTTTTCTCATCTAACATTTTGTAATCAATAAGAAGTTTAAAGAGTGACATGTTAGAACGTGAACCTTCACTCCTCTTTAAGAGTTGATTGGGAGAAAAAACGTTTTATTTTAAGATTTCCCTTATAACTATATTCTTCGGATGGCAACCCTTGCCAAAGTAATGCCAATTTTGTCTTATAATTGATTGTAAATAATTGTTTACACTAATTTACCTGACGTTGTAACATAAATAAAGTCCAACGTAGCGTGCTTCAACTTATTAAAAACATTCCTTAGAAACTAATAGTATTGCGTATAGGATTGATCAAAGTAATACCAGTAAAATATCAATTTCTTAGGAATAAAAGCAAAATGGTAAAATATGGATGTACTGTACCTCTTGCAATAATAAAGATGACAAAATTAAGCTAATGCTTTGCTTAAAAATTAAATCAATGTATCACTTAACTATATTTTGTGCTCCAAAATTTACTACAATAAACCTTCAAAGATTTTGAATATCTAATACTTCATGTACCAAAATAAATTATCATTGAGAATATTTACGCACTCAAAAGGAAATTTTGAAGAATTTTTCTATTAGACCTTTCGATAACAACTTAAAAAAATTAAAATTAAATTTTTCGTGCGCATTTCTTTCTAAGATATTTCCAAAACCCCGGTAACATAGCATTGATTTAACTAACACCTTATGAAATTTTAATTGTAATTAAAGTAAAACGGAAACGATTCATTTTGTGGCGATCTTCCACACTGTCTAATGCAATCAAACTATAATAAAGAAGTGTTAACACTACAAGTTGCTTATTCATTCTCCTCAATGACCTTAGAAGATGTGGCTCAGAGAAATAAAGCTCCACTGTACAATAACTGTAGCTATGCAATTTGTTCGATACACGGTGATATTTGCGAACAGATTTTTGAAATTTGTTCATACAATAAATCAGCTCGAAATATCTGTTTGGGAGCTGTAATGAACGAAACTTTAATTCATGGTCTCACATTGCTTAGGAAAATCTTAAACATACGCTTAGAAATTGGCAATTCGGCAACGTTACATTACGACAAATCTGGCAACGTGGGTAGTAACTGAAGGATATAAAATTGGAAGAGTTTCGAAGTTGAATCTCCATTGCGCTGATACATATCCTAAGTATACAACGTCACCGTACACTTTCATACATTTGTTCAACGTTTCTATAAAATAATTTGTATACTTGTAGTCGTAAGTTGCGGTATTTTTAGTTTCTTCATTTGTGAATAATAGTATACAATAATACATTTGACGACAAAATTTTGTTTAGTTTTTAAAATTTAAATTGCCCGGTGACTACATTTTTAAATATTCCGTTAAGAAGAAAACAATCTACAAAAAATTACAGAGAATCATGATAAAAATAAAGAAAACAATTCAAGAGTTTCTAATTTCTTTGACAATTATGCAATATACTTTGTTGTATTGTAGTTACCAGAAACACGTGTGATATGATTATACACCAGATCACTGTTTACTGAACTCACCAAAAGTTAGGAAATATGTAAAAGCACACTTCATTTTAATAAGGATATTGAGTAGAAAATTGATAAGTTTTTATGTAATTTATAACAAAATAATATTTTCAATAAAAATATATGTTTTTCTAGCATCTAGAATTTATCTTATAATACTTTTGGAGCACAATGTTCAACACAGAAAAACATTATATTCACTTTCGTATGTCTTGCTACGAATTGTATAAGGACGATATTTTATAACCATTATTTAAAGCATAACGCAATTTTTACAAGATGATCGATATAAAAAATTATCTAGCTTCTTCAAGTACGTTTTTGGACGACAGTCTCGGGGAACACAATTATTTTACTCTATTTAATGCGGTTTTTTTCGGTTTCCAAGTCGATTAAAAAAATAATTTTGCTGATTTTGCATTTGAAATGCAAAAACGTGGTATGCTTTTTCCACGCAGTGAAACCTATGATGAAGATAAATGGAATTTTTTAAATTCCGTATTCGCAACCTACAGTTTCATGCATGTTCCTCACAACGAACAAAATATTTAAAAAACCTCTTACTAATAAACATGCATTTTTCTATCGCAGAATCTTCCAATAATTACATTACCTTTATTTAAATAAAAGAATTTTTTTGTTTCATTAAGATGTAGATTAATGATTTAAGCACATTCTTCTTGAAACTATTAATTGTTCTGTTTGTGTTTCGATTTGAATAGCTTCTTGTAATATTCTATTTTTCAATTCCTTTAAATAGGCTAGTCACACTCCGGTCTCTTCTTCCAAAGGAACACTCGAATAGCGTAGAGACCAATATACCGAGAGATAGCGCACAATCTGAGAAGCTAAGAGTGATGACCAAAATAAAATATTTATCATTTAAAGGACAGCAATCTTGTGTTTTTCTCATCAAATTATTCGTCGGACTGCCAACGTTTCGACTTTTAGTTAAGATTTCCTCCAGGCTATAATTACATATATCTAGGGTCTGTAACTAAACTTACAAGAAAAAGTAGTCGTAAGGGAAAAAAACCTATCCATAACAGTTAAAGTCGGACGTGTATAATAAATCCAAAACCAAAGTATTTTGGTAATTCAATATATTTCTCTCTCTGGTTTGTTGCTTTTTCCGTAGGAATGATTTCATCTTCTTGTGTTAAAAAAACTAATAAAGAATAACAAGATTAAAGAAAAAATATTTTGGAAAGAGATCTTGTCGCACTAAAGAACCGTATTTTTAAGACCACATAAAAAATTCGAGAACAAATAAAAAATACTGAAAATATTTCATTTTCAGATCACTGTAAATGCGTGTAAGAAAGATCTTCTGATCTTAACACTTTATTAAGTGCAAAATATTTGGTGCTTTCAATAAAGATATCACCATTATTCTAGAATGCTTCCTCTGCACGCGTAGTAAAAGAGTGAAATGAATGATAATAAATTTGCTATTGCGATCACCCTCCAATATTACATTTTTTTCTAGATCTATGAATTCTAAAGTGGTGTTGTTTTAGGTCATAGAACATGAAATCGTACTAAATCCTTCTAAATAACGAAAGTTTCATCTTCGATGACCAGCATAAATCCGACAAAGAAATAATCTGAAATTTAAATACAAGTGATGTGGTTGCTTAATTGTGTTTGCTCAGGTCAAATCTACATTTAGTAACATTCATGAGTTTGAGAGCAGGGTTTTATAACTTAAATAAGTCTAAATATTATATTTGAATCCCTTTTTTATGAATATATAAATTTTATTTTTTAATTTTGAGATTTTTTATCTGTTTTTTCTCATTCTTGTTCGTTCGTTAAAATAACAATTTCTTACAAAATGACCCTGAATCTGGAATGCTGGAACTCACTACTTACAATAAATTTGTATTTAATTAGGTATGTGTTATCTCATAAACTGCTTCGCTGATTTTTTATCCTTACTTAAAAAATCATTTTTAATGTCTAATCAATATGTTTATCTCCACAAATATGAACAATCATGTTGATTCGTAAAAAGTGATATAAAGAATGCTTCTGAATTGCCTCGTTTGCCCCCTGGTATTGAAACCAATGAATTCTACGGAATGTCGATAATAACGAAAGAAAGCGGAGAAAATAATGAAATTGATATCTGGGACAACGTAAGATACTTAAATAAATGCAATATTAATTGTGATGCTTTATTGTCTGATAATCGTAGATAATGTTCATGAATACAACCCAATTGTATTTTGAAGTCTAAATAAATGTGATATTTTCCTTTTGTAATACTTTGTGAGAACTAAAAATAAACTTTTTAGTAATGTTTCTCTCTGAGCATATTGTTTTGTGTGTTACACGATTAAAGCCAAGCGTTGTATCTTGCATCAACACATTTCTTACAGGCATAATTTATTTATTAGTTTTAGTTTAAAATTATTGAAGATATCATTAGAATTAACATTTAATGTTATTCATTCATTTTATATCAAATTGATTTCTGCAATGGTTGATTTACGATTGACATCTAAAAATAGTATAAAAGAGCTGAACATAAGTGTAACATAACGTGATTTTGCGAGGAAATACAAAAATCAGGTTTGGTCCTTAACATCACTTCACATTAGATCATACTGTACATGCGAGGTTCAGGAACAGAATTCCCTAAAAGAAGAGGGGATTTAAAGTAGGTACGATCTAGCAAAAGTTATTAGCAATGCCTGACTCCTACATCACATTAGGCCAAATTCAGTCCGCGAAGTTACAAACGAATGTGTTTAAGCGGCGAAATGTTGTTTGAATATTTTCTAGTAGCTTTGACAGATTTGCATACAGCGCTTAAAGATAAATTATGATAATAAAATATGTGGATTTGTTTCCTACTTCAAATTAATGATGTATTAGGCGTAAAACTTGATTATTAAAAAGTGTAAAATTATTTTGATTTTTCGAAACATTACTAAAACAGGATATAAATTAAATTTCGAAACTATTCACAAGTTTTGAAAGCATCATGTAATACAGGAAAGATGAAAATCATTACTACCCTTCAATTTTACAGTTTCAGGAGTAGTTGGTCTCACCAACATTTAGGTTCTAAGGAAATGGAACTATCGTGTCTATATCCATGACTCACAGGTCTTTTTGGAATTTTTCGTTCTAAGTTGTTCTTTTTTAATTTGGAATTTGGTGCATACCCCGTGTTTGTTTTTCGCAGCAAGAAAGTATTTTACACCAAACCGTCAATAAACTGAGGTGCAAGTAAACAACCTTTTGAGAACAATACGGAGAAATTGAAAATAAATATTTGTCCTGGAGCTTTGATGATTTTAGTAGAGCTTACACCACCATTTTTGGGATACTTTCTGCAGAAATATGAGTAAAACTGACTTAAGTAAATCAAGTAAATTAATTGTTGCGGTATGTGTCTTCTGTCTCTTCATCTAATTTTCCTTTTATCGGTTCTAAAATTGTGATCATTTTGCAGAACTTAAAGAGCAAAGTCAAATCTTCTCTTTCGTAACAATAGTGTCAATGTCACTATTCCTTGTGGACGACAACATTATAACATTGACCTAGAAAACAAACGCGTTGAAAATTAGGTCTAGCAGTCACAATAAAAAAAGAAAAGAAAATAAATTTATTGTTAAAAAGCAGTACAAACTGCATATGACCACGTGGAGGACAATAAACTAATTTACTCTCCGGAAGTAAGCCAGGGACCATCCCATCAATTCTGATCAAGGGCCCGTAGGTAGAGGTAGATTGAAAATTTCAACAAGGTCCTAGATAAGATAAAAATAGCTATTATAATACTAATAGAATTGTTTTATAATACTAATACTTTAGTAAGACCGAACAATCATGCTTTTACAACATTTAGTGTAGGTTAACAAAGCAATAAAAATATTTACAAGCTCACACTTCATAGCTTAAACAGTTAGCAAAACTGATGAACTGCGAAACATGAGGTTATGAACAACGAACAGATAGCAGATAGTAATACCACCTGGTTTTAGAGAACTAGGTATCAGTTTGAAGAAGGGAACAAAACTGGAATATGTTCCCTGGTTCAAACTGACGAAAATTTCCAGGTCAAATTACATCAGTATGTGTGTGGTTTTCATTTCGATTTTAGAACTAACAAAGATTGTGCATATAGTAACATACGTTTGTGCAAAGAGATTAATTTTGATATTTTGGCGCCTTTTCCCTTCTTTAAACAATTGATTCGATGCTTAAGATTCTGCGCATACGATGATTATATTTGATGGATGGTCAATAATTAATAGCAAGAGTGTAATATACGTGAGTAATTCATTTTAACCCTTAGAAATTCCTTGATCATATTTCACCATTAGATGTTCTATCTAGCTGCATTATTGCTAATCGCCTTCCTAATTTCTATTAACACACAAGATTGCAGGGGCAGTTGAAAATAATGTAGGACGGTTTTGGTGTTAACAATCTCCAAAAGTTTCCACGAATATTATGTCTTAAATTGTAATATATATTAAGTTTTTCATATGTTTCAATTATGATGTAAAATTATCGATAGTTTTTATCGATAAGTTACAATAGCAAAATGAACTGGCTTCCAGTTTAAGGTCTTTCTGCCGACGAAGAATAAAATATTTTATAGGTTAAATGTTGTAAGCGGACACAATAATACATTTTTATCAATTCTAGCTTTTAAAACACTCCTCACAGGTCATTTTCGTGAGTTATATGCTATTTAATAAACCGATGAAATACTGATTCTTTTATAAGAAATGAACTTATTTTCGAAAATAAATTACTTTTCAAATATTAAAAGAAACAGAGTATTCTTTAAAATTACAGTTGAAAGTCTGTTAATTTTTAAAACTAATTGTCATGGAGATCACCGGGCATTCTGAAGAGATATTTTGCTGTCGCTGTTTGCGGTTTGAATCTCAGAGAGCTGCTCGCCATTGTCATGAGAATGTCTCGATATTACTGCACCCACTTCTCACGGCACTAGAAGTTCTTTGGCGAGTGCAAAATTTTGAATTCATCAGAATTTTCAATTTTGGAACGTGATAAATACTTACTCATTTTGTTTTGAATACTTAATCATTATTAGTTACGAAACTGAATATACAAGTTATAGAATTTATTTCAATGAAGTAAATTAAATAGCTCAAGGAGTGAGCTGTTGTAGGTTAATTAGTTCGGTGATACCAGGAGTCTGCTGGCAACAGAGTACAAGGTATGAAGCAGGGTTCCCAAATAATCTTAGATGCATGTCATAATACTTACAAATAGAGTCAAGTGAGGTGTCATTTTATATGACTATCTCTATAAATAACTCTTTTCTACAAATTATAACATTATAACTTTTGTATTATTATTCATAAAATTATCGCGCAGAATAATATTAAAAAATTAATAAATAGACTTCTCAATGATTTGACGAACATTACCTGACAGAACGATCTTAAGTGTGATACATGTCGTGTTTTTGCTGACAGACGTAATCAATAATAAGATTGCTGCAACGTTTCAAGGGCATGGACGAGCGTCGTGAGCTTTAACACAGGATACGGTTTCAATAGATCACCAGGCTACTGTGCCACAGTATATAGAGACCAAGGGGTTGCAACAGCTGCGCGATATCGCTCCTCAACACCGGAAGTGGTATTAGGCCATACTCCACAAAACCTTGTGACAGATAGAGCCTGTATGACTTCAGCAGAGGACAATGGATAGATAATTTTGATGTAAATAAACACTACTACTATTACGGCTCGTCGGGTCATGGCTCCAGCATCTTCCGCCTCCGTCCTTCTCTATCCCAGGCTACCATCTTCCATTTCCAGATGATCAGTAGTTCCATTATATTCTTCTGCACAGTATCTTCCCAGTGAGATCTTGGCATCTCTCTTAACCTCACGCACAATGTTGGAATAGAAATATGTACCTTTAGAACAATGGTGATTTACACAATTTAACGGTATTAATAATTTTGCACAATGCAGGAAGACTAGATTCCCATATCTGCCTTGTGAACTTCAATAGTCGTCTGTATATTTTAATGCGTGTGTCAGCGTGACTCTAGTCGCTAGAGACCAAGAGTCCCAAAATGGAGTGCGTATACGAATCTGTGAAAACCGCAAATTGTTTGAAAAACTCAGTTTTAGTTGTATTTAATTCCTTTAAATATTTCAAAAGTTTAAAAAAAATTATTTTTGTGTGTACAGGGCGTCCAAAAAGTTTTACTTCATTTTCAAGCCCAGTAATGATAAATACCGAAAAACATATTGATTGTGAAGACGCATGTGAAAAGAAATCAAATGAAATAAACAAAAAAATAAAAGATTTATGGAATCTGATTTCGTACTGGACAAGGAAAATAGAGGAAGGCCAAGGTATGTATCAAAACTAAAGAAATAAGATATGCCAAAGTGAACCAGAAAAAGTAGAAGACAAAGTTCGTCGATTCAAGTATTGAAGAGTTACGTTGTAACATGATTATGTCATAGTTCCATTACGCTCTATCTGTTAGATTATAACTGGACAGAAGTATTCAAAATAGATGCATTGGACATAGATGATCTGAACTCCGACCTCCCAATTTTCTCCATTTACCTCTTCTAGATTTTTTGGAATCATTTTTAAGTAAGAAACATAAAATGAAGTTGG
The DNA here is from genome assembly GCA_002313205.1 of Laupala kohalensis. Lineage (NCBI taxonomy): Eukaryota > Metazoa > Arthropoda > Insecta > Orthoptera > Trigonidiidae > Laupala > Laupala kohalensis. The sequence continues at coordinate 239,153 of NNCF01133640.1, forward strand.
TTTTGCTATGAAAAGTTCTGTTTAAGAAGAAGTTAGTTCCAAAACGCTAAATAACGTTCTTGGGTATTCTCTGTATAAAAAATATGTTTGTACTTTCAGCAATTTTCACTCGTGAAAAACAAAATGTATACCCAAAGATTATCGTTTCAGTATAATACACATTCGATGTTGGGACACACTGTATAAGCCTTCTTGGATTGCCTCCAACTGTCTCAGAAGGATTTTTAGTCTGGAACGAAGAATGACCACAGCGGTCGTACCCCTTCTCATTCCATGCGTGGCACACACACTGAACACACTCAAACCCAGAACCTGTAGGTCATGATTTGGAGTCTGAAAAGTTACCGTTCGACTAGCTGAAGTGTATAAGGCGGGAATCGCGTAGTTCGCACTGCAATCGATGCGACCGATGGTCCGGAATTTCAATAGGCCAGAGGAGGAAACGCATTGAAAGCAATTCCGTTGTCCCGCGTCACGTGTAGAAAGTCGTCACTATCAGGTAATTCACAGCAGGAAATGAAGTTGTTTATTTTACATTCGGTCCAACAAATCGGTTGATATTACTGTTTGCATGTATCGTGCGCACGGTGGCAATGAAATCAACGAGAAAATATAACGTTCTCCTAATGTACCTGGTCATGTAAAACTACGTCCCTCAATGAATCTCTGGAAAAATATAATGGTCCAGAATTTAGTGAGATGACAATACAAAAAGGAATATGAATGTATAATACAAAAATATGAAGGGTACAGATGACTCTCGATTCGATGATGATCCATATGTCTCGAGGTGGACGAGAGACTGTCTTCACGTTTATTGGTCGTCGCCGAGATTCGAAAAGAAACGACTGAATAAAATACCATGAGGTGAATTTAAAAATTACTGTGACTAATCAAGCCACCTGACTAATGAGTTCTGTAAACAATTTAAATAGTTTAACATTTATTACTAAGGTGTGTCGTTTGTACTTTTATATAAAACAATTAAGTTTCGTCTTTAAAAAAGTAAATAGACTTTTCTAAACTTACATCATTCAGACAAAACTTTTCCCAATCTTTTTGTCAGTCAAACTTCCGAGGAAATAATTTCAGAAATGGATAGTCACAAGCCTGAAAATGTTTGTCTGAGTGAAGGTGCCATAGTTCATTCCAACCCTACTGTGATTCTCCAGTAATCACCCAGTAATTGGAAATTTTTGATTACTTAAAATATTAAATAAATCAGTATCAATAATTTCTGAGATAAATAAATAAATTTATTGTCAAAAGAGCAGAACAACTTGCATTAGACCACGAGGAGGACAAAAAACTAATTTATTTAATATTTTAAGTAATCAAGAATTTCTAACGTCGAAATAAATTTGCTCATTTTCACATATCTACATCAAACCGCATAATCTAATTGTGAGATATCGACAGCTTTGACAGACAAAACAAATAAAAGTTTTTTTCAAAAGTTGTTTAGTATTTTCATAAAGGAACATATAATCCGGACTGAAATAACTTTTTTTCTGAAAATTTGCGAAAGTAAGATATAAACATTTGGAAGATATAAAAAGGTCATTTTAAAATATTCTGTCGCAAGTTACAAATAAACTTCTTCTAAAATGATACGAAACAGTTACTAATTACGGGCAACGAAAAATATGACCCACAATAAAATACAACGAAACATGTCTACTTCGGTATTACGTACATCATAACTTTTTGAAAGTTTATTGCACAATGCAGAAAAAAACTTCAGGACCCTGTTCCTAAAAAAATGTTTAAAATAGTTTGTTGTAATATTCCATAATTAACTTCACTCAGGTTTGAATCCTTCGTTTGAGTCCCTCAGAGTACGTTATTTGAAAATTACATTTGAATCATAAACAGGTAACCCAGCATCACTCCATTCCAGTTTCTTCAATCAAAGGCATGGTTTGGTGGAAGAGTTGGTCTCATGACCTGAACGTCACAGTCATTCATAAAACGAATTAATATAATCAAAAGACCGAACAAATCCCTAGAGTTTATATGATACAAAATTCTACCTGTTCAGGAAAATCCAAGATGATTTAAGAAATAAAATGTACGAATAAGATGCTAATCGTATCAAGTTACTTTGGATATTAGATTGAAATCGAAAATGAGGTTTTACCACAGAACAAAATTGAGCGTCTAAAGGTCCGGTAAATCGTGCACTAGAATAGCACGAATCGTAGACACACAAAAAGTTCCCACCAACCCTTATACACATGCTCTCGACTCCCTTTGCGCAGCGTATTGGACATCGCGTTGCATTGTATTTTAGCGTGTGTTCTCAGCTCATACTACAACAAATAATTGACTTTCCAGCGATTCAACGCAATGTGGAGACTGAAGCGAATATCATTAATCCGTGAAAGACAAACGTCAGAATCCTGTTAGTTTACCTGCTCTCTGCAAAGTAATCACTTCTTGATCAAAAATTCATTTACAGTATTACTCGTCTTTGGAAATAGCATATGAGTAAAATAATATACTCTTCGATCTCCAGTATTCTGTTACATAAAAATGTAGATATTAATTCCTCCAGTAATATTTCGTTTTCTTCGTTTCACACCGTCCAAACACAGACATTTGTCACTAATACTGTTTATTGGAACTCTTTTAACAGTTAAAAACACAGATACATTTCTACCAGAACTAAAATTGTTATACAATTCCTCCGATGGGAACTGCTTTGGGAACTACATCTGCTTAGAATAACTGAATTATTATGCATTTCTACGTACGCATTTTGTACTAATTGTCAGTTAAATAAGCGTTGTGTATTCATATTTCATATTTCTTTAGTTTTCGCCGAGGAAATATCCATGAAACGAACTGCAGCGGAACAATGGTGAGGAAAAATGAGAAGTCTTTGTGTTGAGGTCGTTTCATCAAAGTGTTTTCGATAGAGTAGCATCCTTGTGAACGCAATAAAAAAACGTTCAATACGAACCACACCGAACACCACTTTAAAGAAACATGATACATTTCACGCAATACAAAAAATGCATTGCAAATACACCCTCTCGATATTTTTCAAAAATTGAATTATTATTTTATCACAGCTCGAGTTTCAGTAATATTTCTCGATTCACTGTATTATTTCAAATAAATGGATCATTGCATCGGAACGAGGCAGCCATAGATCGATACATTTGATGTGCAAACGAGATATTCATAAAAGGAATATTACGTTATGCAAATCATATTACTTACATAGGAAATACAAATTGCAGTTTTGAGTAATGTACAAAGGACGATGTTCATTTCATATGAACTACATGCATTAACATATTAATATTTATCTACTAAAAATTTGACTGTGTAGAAACGTTTTTTTAATAACACCTAACAGGAATGTACATAGATGTGGGTCTTTATTGGTTCCCCTGAAACGGTTCACCAATTTTTTATTCCTTTGTAGTATTTGTAAATGGGAAATGTAACGTTCTATTAAAGCTTATCTACATGGAGAGATAGGAGGTAAGAGTTTGGAGACGTTGACGAGCCCTAAAACCCCACAAAAAAAAACATGGAGCGATAGGAGGTATAGTCCAGTAAAATCGTTGTAAGAAGGGGCGTTACCTTGCATTAAATAGGGTAGTTCTAATTTTTTGATATGTTATATGTGATGAATAGCTGATGATAATTCCAAGTTTTCTACCTCGACAAACTTCCGGATCACAGTGAAATTCTTGAAAAACAGATTAATCATGTTACGTCGAATGAAAATGGGAGACGGGACCGGGGTTCGAACCCGGGACCTTGAGCTCTGCGCGCTCATGCGCCTACCGACTGCGCCATCCCGTTCGCCACCCGGGCCCGTCTACCATTCTCATTCAACTTGTGAAACCCAAAGACCTCTGAGGTGGTCTCGTAGAGACTAAACTCCTCATCTGAGGCGACTCCCTTAGGAAGTACTTTATTTGGGAAGTACTTTATTCGGGTAGTACTTTATTCGGGTAGTCATCTGCATGTAGCACTATAATATTTCTTCTCTCCAGGTGCACATTTACGATGTCAATGAATCGAACATTGTTTCTCTCATTTGATTGAAACTTTTCTTGAGCAACCGGAACTATGTGGTTGATTCATCAAAGATGACATCAGGAGATGATATTGCTCTAGATCGATGAACACGTTCAGAGCTTTTTGTATTTCTTTGAGCAACATCCGATGGACATCCATCTAATACTACGGTTAAATTAGAGCCATTGTCATTTTTCAAATATTTGGTATATTTGGTGGCTATTGTCCCAAAAGAAGCACTATTGTCCCAAAAGGCCACACAACTTTGTAAATATGTCCACCGTCTTCGACCACATTTGTAGTCTTTCCCTGGATCTCATCCAGGCTTACAGGTGTGAAGGCTGCGTAAAAGGAAGACTAAGTACTCTTCCTCATTCCCTTATCTGTGAAAAGGAATAATTCGTGTGTGAAAAATTCTTTTAACTCTTCGTCAGACTGTTTTAGGATACATAGTCTGTGGAACAGTGTGAGGGGGTTCATAGTCACTTTTCGCTCACCAATTGAAACAGAGCAGAGCAAAGCGTCTTCACTGTATTGCTCCGTGTGAATTTCTTCTGCTCGAAGTTGTCAACAATGAACTTTGACATAATCTTTTTTCCGATGTGCCGAAAATTGTGGCAGTTCACAGTATCACTGCCAACAAGCCCACTACTTAATAACAGAATAAAATCTGCCTTTTGGAAATGGAGGGTGATGAGAAAACCAGATAAGCAGTTTTTCAGTATCTTCTTTGTCTCTGGTGAGACGGGACGGTCGCATATCTGTGTTCCTCGTAAGATGCAGTCGTAACGTCACAGTAGCTTTCCACATTAGTACCTATCTTCTGGAGGTACGTACATCATTCTTAAAATCCATCGGGTTTGAACACTTTCAGTAATCCCGCGACCCCGGATCAGTCCTCCAAAGCTTTTCATACTTTTCATCAGCACCTGTTCTATCGTCATATCCGACCATATACCTGACCAGAACTTCTTGAGCGTTGTATGACTACGAGCACTCGCATTAGTACCAGCTATTCGCCTCTTGTTTTGTATTGTGTTGACTGATCAGAATGGGACGGTGAGTAGGTAACACGCGGATCCTAATCCTATACGCCTGGGAGAACGAACGTTCCCTTCGCCCAACTGGGTTCCGGAATTTCCGAATTAGTGCGCGCGGCCTTCCGCACTTGCAAAATGTTGGGATGTCGACCCGTCTGTAGACGGAGCAGTGCGCGCATAGCTGAAGATGGGATGTTGAATCATCAAGACGATGCTGCAAAGGTGGTACAGTCTAAACGGCAAGATATAGGTTTGGTCGAATGCGATACAACTACAAAAAATAATGTTTTTTCGGTATTTCCAAGTCTTGTATACACCTCGGAAAATACGGAAATTCGGATAGCCGAGGCTTAGATAATCGAAGTTCTACTGTATATAAATATTGTTTTCCACTGTAACATATGAAATAATATGGTAATTTGGTAATTGTTTTGTCTGTAATTAATACATGAAATTGATAAAAATTTACCAATCCGTCATCTGAAACTTCGTCAACATCGATCAGCTGTATCTCGGACAGTATTTGGTCTATAGAGATGACTTTGGTCTTACTTTGTTTAAAATGTAGTCTACATTAATATATATATCGGTCTATTTTTGTCAAAAAATAGGTTCTTCATTGTCAAAAGTGGCAAAAACCTCTAAAATTACCTTATTTTCGAAATCTTACGAACATTTGAACAGCTGTATCTAGAAAAGTATTGGATCTACAGAAACAAATTTGTTCTCTTTTTGTTGCAAATTTAGTTTACGTTAAAAGAGTAAATAGAAATTTTTACCGTAAAATTGGTCCTTCCAGGTCAAGATTGACATCAACTAGAAAAACTCCAAAACTTTCGCTGTTTTTTAAGAATTTCAGTGATCCGGAAGTCTGTCGAGGTCGAAAACTTGGAAATATCATCAGCTATTCATCTCCTATAAAATATCAAAAAATAAGAACTACCCTACTTGATGCAAGGTAAGATGTAACATTTCACTGGAGTAGTAGGAGTTGGGTGGTAGGCTATTGTTAGAAGGTGGACCGCTTAGCCGGGATTACCAACAACTTGACGCACGTGGAGGGGTTAGAAGAAGTAGTTAGTAATAGTTAGAGTTATTGATAGTAGAGGAAGGAAGGTTTGCTTTTCAGTAGTCACAGCTATATGAACTGGAACATTAATATGAAAAGCTACAAATTTTTCTGGGAATTGAACCCGGGATGACTTGGTGAAGAGCAAGAACGCTGTCACCTGAGCCACCAGAGGAATCACAATAAACTCTGCTGTGGTCGCGCATCCGAAACCATCGTGAGAGGTCGCGCGGATGTCACTCGTCATCCACTTAAGATGTAGAAATTGAAGTGAAAAAGAAACACTTTATTAATATTGTTGAATTAATAAAAATCTTTAAAATATCTGCAATCGATTTTTTACATCCATTGTTCGTTAAACAATTTACAACAATTGAAAGTACTTACGGAATTTGTCACTTCAGAATGGAGCCTCAGATGATTACGGTCGTCAATTTCTAAATTAGCAATATTAATATTTTTTTTTTGTATTTACTCATGTATGACTACCTAAATAACTACTTTCTATCTATAAATTCAATTTGTGTACGTAAGCGAGTCATCAATTATTTTTTGGAAATATTAAAGTACTTACAAAACAAGTCGATTGGATAACGTGAGTCATTCTACACACATTGTAGCAGAATTCCTAGAAAACCACGCAGAACAGGACTAGACAACCACTGAGGTGATGCAATAGATGTCTAAGTTTTCTAATCTGAACGCGCATTTCGTTGCCATGAAAACGTTCTGAAAAGTAGATGATTACTTCACATGAATAACTATTGTAATTCGCGCGACCACTGTAGGGTTAAATATTCCTATATTTTACACAGAATAATATGAGAATATTATTCACGACGTTGTATTTTAACAGAATATTATATTCCATCCACAGCGTCACAACACGGACAAATGCCTCGCTTTACGACCTTTCACCCCATGTAACCCTACATTTGAATGAAAATTAAGTTAGCACGTAGAAACGAAAATTGACATTTTTCCGTGGACTACTTTCAAGATAACAGTATTTTGAATTTTTAACTTCATTTCATATATAGCAAAATATGAGCGATGTTGTTAAAAAATTAATTTGGCGAATGTCCAAAGTATTCTTGACTTTTCAACGGAAGAAACTTATTTATTTTCTTCGCGGAAGAATTAAAGCAAATAAAGGAAAAGTATGAAGAAGTAATTCAGCAGAGAAGAAAACCTTTTTGTAATTTCCGAGTACCCAAGCAGATTTCACTTTGAAATATGGCAAGGGAAACTATTTAATGCTACGCCCACCATATTGAGTAAATGTGAACGAAAAGGGTTTTCAAGGGGAGTTTTCTTAGCACATCAGCTGGGGAGCCATTAAAAGTTGAGGATGTCGTAAGATTCAGCCTGCGAGGGATGCTATCCTGTCATATTGCTTCTACAGCAACTCCATCAGCTATCGGAAGAGTGCACAACATCACAGTTCATGTATTATTACATTTATAAATGCCGTTATGTTTGATTTTCAAGCCATTTGTCCTCCTCAACCACTTTATTACTTAACATAAAGGATTTGGGAAGAAAGATGTGTTGGTTTGCCGGGGACCGAAATGAAGCTAGACTGTCATTTTGCTCGTAAACAAAAGCAGTTCGGCATCTAATAAAGGAAAATCTCGGACCGTGAATACACCAAATTTGGGAGAACTGCCAACCTACACAATTGATTCCCCCCAGATTCTCCCTATGTCGTATACAACTCGACTAGTGATATTTTCATCTTATACGTTGGATTCACTACCACCAAACCTGATAAAATAACACTAGGAGAACCTGTTCTTAAAATTTTCTTTTTTTCCCTTTTTTAGAGTAACAGAAAATCACAATTCCCATTTACAAAATACATGTGTAATTTATGCAAGAAATCTTTATTTTTTAATCTACTTTCAACAAAATTCATTTTACGGTAGTTTCTTTGTTGTTTCCATAGCGTTGGTACGCCCGTTACGAATATTGCAATAGTGCCACACGAATATTTTAGCGGGCGTGCTTCGTACGTACGAGTGTATTGTGCTGGTTTTGTGTATAGTTTCACGAGATGTCGTTCTCGTTGAATAATTTCTCGAGCTAGTGTGTGTTAATTTTGTCAACCATGGCCGAGAAACGGAAAAGGATTCCTGCAGTTCAGAGTTCATTGCAGAAGTGTATTTTCCATATGTACTCGTTCATTAAGAATGACCCTCGTGAAAGAAGTATATTTGATACTGGAAGCGAAATTGAAGTTTTGGTGAGAATTGCCCAATTACTAGGTGTAAGTATTTCTCTGCATTAATTATGATTTCATATTAAACGTAAGTTATCAATTAAAATTATTGTGTAATACAAATATGTGGATTAAGGTTAACCAACAATGAACACTTTTAGTTCAGAAGATTGTGAAGAGAGGGAAAGAAGGAGAAAAGTTTGTCACTCCTGCTAAGAATAGGAAGCGAGGCTATCCTGTTACGGGCATAGAAAATTTTTCTCAGAAAGCCATATCGTGTTATATTTATGATCTTTGCAAAGGTATGATGTCCTGTTATTTGTATGCTAATAATGTAAATTGTATCTAACAATAAGTTAGTAATCATTCATGACTAGTTGTATTGTTGATTGACTCAGAAATAACTCTTCCAAAAATGTGTGATATTAATAGGAAAGCCACCCTCAAAATCTTGGTGTAAACCAGGTGAAACCAAGGCAATGCTTAAGCGACCCCCAGAAAGTAGGAGGTTAGTTGTACAGTACATGCAGGAAGTAAGGAAGGATTTGTGTCAAGTAAGTATCAAAAACTGAATTAGAAATGTTAAGAATATTTATGTTTCTTAGGAGTAATTTTCCTTATTTTTTGTTTTAGATGCAGATTTACTTTTTGTCACCAATTTGAAAACTGGTGATGATTATCATGGTGCTATGGATAGCACAAATTTTGAGAAATGAACCTGAGAGAAACTAATTGTCGGTCTAAAAAGTATGGGGCACTGTATGGTTGTTCTTGATAATGCCTCCTACCATTCGAGACTGTTGGAGAAACAACCCACCACAAAGTGGAGCAAAGGTAAACTTATGGTACATTTTGCTTTGTACACTTCAACTTAGTGACACCTTAACATAAGCCTAAATGTAATTATTTTTTGAAGATGTGGTTGAATCAACATGGTGTTTGCCCTCCGGCCAATGCAAAAAAGGATTATTTGCAAGGGATGTGTAAGGTGTTTAAAACCAAGCTGAATAGGTTAGCTAAGTACTAAGAAATCATTAAAAGTTCTATTATTTATGTGAATGTTAACGTGGGTTTTTGCTGTTTTCACGTCGCATGACTTTGTCATCATCCCATACACACTACATTCAACCTTTGGATCCCTGAGATAAGGCATTATGTACCTGTCTCTGTGGAACCTATGTTAAACCAGAAGTATAGACATTATTATTTTACTTCCAGAGAGATATTTATTATTCTACCTAATTTTATTTGTATTGTATACATTTAATAATATTTATATGTTTTTTCAGTTTAAGTTTATCAATTCATAGTTTGGTGTCATATTTTGAGGGTATAAAACTATCTCTTTGATTTTCTTTCTAGTAATTATTAATTTAAAGCTATTTTTATGATTCATATCATTAAACAATTGACTAGTAATTTTTGGAATGTATGATTAATAGACAATGAATATCTTTTATTACGGTTAGTTAATATTTATTGAGTATGAAAATATATTTAAACTCCTGACTCTTATTCTGCATGTAATTATATAAGGCTGTGTATAATTATGTAATAATGTTTGTTCAATCATAGTTCATGACATATTAGACCAATAGTTCATAATAACATGGATAATTTGTAATTTTAACAATTTATAATCTTAAATTAAGGAAGTAATATTAATATCATGAGTTACTATGAAGTTAAAATTAATTTTGGTATGTAGGTATGTGGTCAATGATATTCTTGTGAAAGAAGGTCATCAAGTGCTTTGTTTACCCCCTTATCACTGCGAGTTCAATCCTATCGAGTTGGTCTGGGGTCTCACCAAGAGGTATTTGTTTGTTTATTTATTTCTTATATAATTTTTGCATAGTTACATTATTACAATTTGAATTGTATGTTACTGAATTTATAATAATGTTTATATTAGGTATTATGAGAAAAACACAAAGTCACAGTCAGGCTAGGAATTTGGATCGCACCAAGCAAGTTTGGGCTGAAGCACTTAATCAGGTAAGGGTTAGTTACTGGGCTAGATGTTACTTTTAAAGTCTCATATCATTATTTTCTTATTGTGTATAAGACTGTTCAGCTTAACAACGATTCCTTCTAGATGTCTGGAAGAATTGTGTGGAACACACAGAGGCTCTGATTCTGGAGCGCTACAACCTTGAAGTGGAAGAGATGATCATCATCATTCATGAGGAGAGTAGCAGTGATGATGATAATGATGATTATGACAACACATTGGCTACACCTCTTCCTGATTTTTGTGTTTCAGGTGCTGAGCCAGGACCCTCTTGGCGGTGAAGTCTCAAGAAATTTTTAAATTTAATATACTGTAGTTCATAAAAGTAAGGTGTCACACCGGGATGGTCCCTAGTTTTGCTTCCTAGCGTTAAATGTAAATGAGTTCCCCCTTCTTTTCTTCTTTCCTATGTATTTATTGTAAATAAATTTAATAAATATAGTATTTATTGTATAATTTGATTTACACACTTTTTATTCTTTATCCTTTTGTACGTCATAAAGTGCTTTGAATTTGATTTATATCTAGGATGTTGGTTGTGTTTAATGTGACCTTTCAGTTTTGATTTATTATGTGATTAATTAATATTTTCTTTCCAGTACTTTGTGAGACTGACATTTTCCAAGAAGTATCAGAAATTCATTTAATACTATGGTGTATTGTTTATGAAAAAATAAAATAAATTGATTCCAATTAAAATTAGTAAAATTATCTCTTATTCAAAATTGTAAGTTCATCTTTAGTTAAGAACTCAATTAATTTTTTAAAAAATTTATCGGACCAAAATTGCACAGATTTTTTACGTGTTTTATTCGATATTATGTAGTCAAGTCAAAGCGAGTGTCGGGTTTTTGTTCTAAAATATTGGTGGTGGCTGCCCTGAAACACCACTCGAGTCCGCCTGGAGTCAGCCATCTTGGTGTTTTTGGTGTACACGCTTACGGTAACTTCACTTTAGTCCTTAGTACTCCAGATATTGAACATCCAAACTATATGTACAATCCTGAAATCCCGTTTTGAACCTAATTGTAATGATTGTTACTTCAAGAAAAATACTGCAATCAAAACCATCGTGCGATTCCTATCATATGATCTTATCTTTTACTTTTCTTGCGAGTACAATATTTCGTTCCAAAAGTGGGTAGAGTTTCACTCTCGTGAAATTAGAATTCCAGGCTTCCACGACTCTGCGAAGATTTTTTTCCTGAATTTCGATTACCTGCTAGGTCTATATTGTAAGTAGCAATATTTAACTAATCCCATTGAGGCACCACTCCCAAGACCGAGGCAGCCTCAGTTCACAACACAATGAGTTAATGCATCATTGAATGTCAATTCCAAAAAGCAATTTCCCAGGAACATACAAAAGAGTGGGTCACCGTCACAATAGTTCCTCACTTCCCTTCACGTGTACTTCTACTATCGGTCATTATGTGCTTGAAACGATAAGAAGAATATTCCGGGAACCGAACTACTCAGTTTTTATTGCATTCAACAAATTCTGAGTCCAACCCAGTTTGCCTCCCCACATCAAATCACTGGACCAACATAAAATATAATGTGCCAATTTAACTTATGTTTCACCTGTGAACAGAAAGTGAGTAATGAATATCTGTTACCGTAACTTCGAGTAAGAAAGAAGAATAGATATTTTCTATTAAGCATATATTCCTTCCGAGTACCCTACACGTGGAGAAGATACGTATGTATGTGTGAAACCGGTAATTAAGTGCACACAGCATTGAGTGCCGTCAGGTTCACTTATCTCCTGTCTGGGGATGTGTCTCAGGTCATTCGGGGTTTAGGTCAGGGTGGAAATGGTGTACAGTTGTAGAAGGCAACGGGAGATGTAGTGGTTATCGCCCCTGCGATCATAACAGGAGTCCCGGGTTCGATTCCCGTCTCGTCGCCATTTTCACCTGACCGAAAGTTATAAAATTTTGTATTAAGTTCACGCAGAGTTTTGTTTAAACGTACACATGGTACTACAAAAGAGAAACTTTGTGTTACATTTTCCGGGGGTTGTGGAGTACATTTTGTATAGATTTTGTATTCAATTTCTTAATACATTCTGTCACATTAAAAAATTAAAAGAATGAAGTAGTACCCACCACTTGGAATTTAAATCCCCCCACACACAAACACACACACAAATGCAGAATCGAACTATTTAGTGTCCGTGACTAACATTCTTATAAGCGCCTTAACTCATTCCGAATTCCTCAGAAGCCTACTCCTTTTCAACGTATCAGAAGTTCAATTGCTGTAAACAGTTGATCTCCGTCACCTTTAGCCGATTTGTGCATCATATGTGTCGTGTTTTTCAGTCTTTGCTACACGTTGAACGCAGTGATGATTTCTGATTGGGTGGCGCCGACGTGCTCCGAGTCCCCGCTGCGCGACCAATTCGCAGGCAACTCGGCAGCCCGCTGCCAGCCAGCGCACTGCGTCGCGTCGCCGCCCGGCTCCACCTCATTACCTGAGCCGAAAAGCGGAAGATCAATCAACCTCATGAGCCACCGCTGCCGTCACCACCGCTCTTCGCCTCGTCTCACCCCCCGCTCGCTGCACCCGTTCCCGTTCCCCTCCCTGCCACCGTCGCTTCACGAGCGAGCGGTCGCGCAGATTTCCAGAATTTTGCGTTAAGCGATTTTCATTTGAGTGAGTGCCACTTAAATGGATGGCCCGGATGGCACGCACGCACAGGAACGCAGGGGAGCGGGACAGGGGGTAGCTATAATGCGCAGCGATCCTCTTAGTGGAGGGCGACGCACAGCCTCCACCCCCGCTGCCCGATTAGCGGTGCGACGGGGAGAAGACCAGGTCGACATCGGAGGGGGAAGAACCAGGCGGTATAGGACAGGAATAAAGAGAGGAAGGAAGGAAAAGAGGAAAGTTATGCAATGAAGGTGATTACCGGTGGTGCAGCTTGTAGATCAATTTTGAAATTAAAGAGTCACAAAGTCTACGTGCATGATGTATTTGCCTCCTCCATCATATTCTACACACTACTTTCTTGTTCGATAAAGATGACATAGGCAAGCCAGCCGTGATAAATTAACAATATTTCATCTATGTTAGATGGTGAATGAATTCGAGCTCAAAATATTTGATTCCATGTTTTCGAGGACTATTGATAAGCGAATGTAGATACCCCTTCATCGAATAATGTTGTGCACTGCACTTCAAAACAATGATTACGAACTACGAATAATATGGGATATGTTATATGTATTTTAATTATCTTTATTACTTTTAACAGAGTTATTTCTAGTAATCATTATTAATTCGTCACGAACAGTCAAAATGGAATAATCATGAAATGTCACGATAAATCAGAAAAAAATAACCAGATAATGGATTAGTCACTACGGTACGATGAACGAACTCAAAAATGGACGGAAAAAAGTATTCTCGTTAGCTTCTACATAGAACTTCATTTTCTTAAATTATGAGAAATTATTAATAGAGTTCATTTGTTTTAATATAGAATCCATCGTTTCGGGGAATAACCAGGTACACGACAATCGCAAAGAAAGAGTAAAATTTCGAACTTTATTACGTAGACACAAGTGCATAATTGCATACATCATGCACAATTGCTCAATCTGAGGTGTGCAAGAAAGCATTGATTTACTAAACGAGGTCAAGCATTTCACCATATCACTACCGATGTTCAATGCACTCATAATATTGACGCATCCATGTTATTTCTTAAAGATAATTTTTTGAAAATATCCCTTCTTCTCACATCATATTTCTCGAATTGCTAAAAACTGACAATATCGTTACAGGGATTATTATCTAAACTTCGAAAGCATCGTTATCTTACATGTGAACGATACATTATTTTTTGTTTTAATATACTAATAGGATTTGAATGGAGGTTAGTTCCAAAAGTTCGTCTCAGGTAATGCTACTCACCACACGCGAATTCTGTGAAGAACGTAGTTAGTTTATAACATTTGAAGCTACACACAGCTCGATAACTTCAAAAAAAACCACAGCATTATATTGTAATTGTTATCGTGCCAAAAGAAAAAAAATTCCGTTTATTAGTAACTTTATAACGACTACAATCTTCAAAGTGACGTATTGGATAACCGTTATATATGACATTTAAGATTTTACGATGACAGTGGGGCCACTGCTCGACATTCTTAATGTTAATATGATGGCGAATCATGTCATTTCAACCTACTTGTATTTGCTTCGGCTGTATGAATGAAATTTATACCACGGTACTTTGGAAATACCCCAAAACTATCTCGTTTGTTGTGGAAGCTAATGACAATTATTTAAAATATTTGTTAAAATAACACTTGTATATCACATTTTACTATAGTTCTTTGTAAACGACTTTATTTCACCGTTTTATGCGTTTTGTTTCGAAAGCCACTTCTCACTCATTAGTACCTACATCGAATTGTATTGTATGTGAGGCGCTTCATTACCATTGTTCTGAAACTGGTTAGTCAGCCAACTCGGTTTCCTTGTATTCGTGCCATTAAATTAGAACTCGATGGCAAATGCAAGGCAGCGGATTCTCGAGTCAAAAAATAACGAGAATAACATTTTTTATAAATACGGATAATAAGAATTGTTTCAAATTTCAGTAAGCCACAACAGTTGTAGTCAACAATAACGTGACTGATCTGGGATGAAAATGATCCATTAGTTGAACATGCGAAGTGTATGGAACTTGCTAAGCGAGCTGCGCGGAGCTGTTTACTTCACAGTCAAAAGAGTCAGAGCTATTGAGTTACAGAGGGAAAATGAAAAATTAGCTCTAATCACCAGCACTGTTCCAATTTCTGGTTGATGCGTACATGAAAACAAGTTAATTTCGGGCTGACATTAATAATAGCAATGCTCCACATCGGGGACGCCCACATCAAAGTATTTTCTGATGCCCTGTTCTTCCAATCGAACAACAATTTTCCACGACCTTTCGTCGCAATGTGCATAAAAATAGGGTCAATTTGTTTTACGCAGAAATAGAGCGCGCATGACATAAACTTGCGAAGAATAAATCACAGTTATACAATGTTTATGATATTACGTACAATTATTTCATGAAACAATAGAATCAAAATGATTCTTTTACTGATACGAGTATCCATCAAAATTTGGGGAGTAACCCACTTACTTTGCGACTTTAAAGAGTATGGATGCGAATTTCTGTAAAAATATATCCGTAAATACACTCTTTCTGGAGATGGAGAAATCTCTCCCATCTATTTAGGGATATACTTCGAAAGTGACGTATTACATCCCTTGATGTAGATATCTTAGTTATAATTACTATAAAAAATTACCATAGTAAGAAAAAGTTAATCATTCTAAGCAATTAAATTTATGTAACATAATGTTTCCTCCGTTTTTCACTTTCATGTAGAACGAGAACCCTCTTGACGGAATAATCGTCAGGCAACCTATACCAAAGCGCGATGTTAGTGGCAATGGTCGAAAAATCAATTCGGTGTTTTTAGCCCGAGGGTGACGGATGTTCCGTTTAAAACGTTCTCGTTCTATGTGAAATTTGAAAAAGAACTAAGTTAAATAACTTTTAATGTATACATAGTTCACGTCTTACCCTAAATTCCAAATTTTTGCCTCGTTTTCAGTGCTCCTCACTACCTAATCATACCGGGCCCAAATCGGAAAATTAAGGTAGCTACCTCACAACAGCTACCTAGACAGTATATAATAATAAACGAAAAAGTACTGTGATAAATTGTGCTTCTCAGGTAAGAGGAGAAAGAACCGACAACGGGAAGGTAATGTACAGATGTTGGGCTTCTGTAATACGCGAAAGAGGAACTAGAGAAAGAGGAAGAAAACAAATTCGGAAAACGAAGGAAGACGGGTTGGCAAGAATTTGCGACCCCTGGAATGCGCAAGAAAGGGGTGGAGATGTTCAATGCAAGAATAACGGAAAGAAGAGAAAGAACAAGAGAAACTAAAGCAAACTAAGGAAAACAAGCACAGTTCTCAGCTAAGTGACGAACTTCACGAAGCTACGAAGAAGGCTGCACAATGAGTTCCGCCGTCGCTTCACACAGAATCTTCCATCTCGCTCCGGCATATTGGAACACAGGAGACAGATGTTCTTTAAATACAGGGACTAATTGCAATACAGAAAATTTAAAATATATAGAACGCTTTTGTTTAAAATCAAGAATATTATCAAACTTATTCAGATGGGATAAATAAGTTATACTATTGTTAATAGTATAAGAAAAAAGTACGTTCTGCGAAATAAAATTTCTTGTCAACATAAAATATCATTTACAATGAATACGTGAGCGTCATCATTAAAACAGTATGATATTCAATAATTATAAATTCGAATTAATTCAAAATATTGTTGTTTTAATGAACGCTTGTATTGTAAGTGACATTTGTGGTCGAATAAAATTTTGATAACTGAATATAATGTTTGTATCTCATTTTCTACGGGATAATTATTTGTCTTTTCTTTCTAGTGAACAAATATGGCTTTGATTTTCTTTTTTTAAACACTTTTTAGTAAAATTATATAGAAAAAGTGTGTTAAAGAAGACAAAAAATAAAAAATAAAACTCACTTTCTTACGTTGCGCACTAGAGGAGATGAAATATTTATAAACAATTACTTCGTTGTTTCATTATTCAGAGTTCATGAGAATCTTTAAGCAATGGATATTATATTTGATCAAGCATAATATCTTAATTTAATTAAAAAGTGATTTTGGTCAAGAAAAATTTCAAGTGTTAACCTCTGATGAATGTAAACTACAATACGCTAGTGAATTTCCCATTGCAGTAATGCATTTTAGGAGAAAACCACCGTTCACAATGCGACGAAAACAGTATTTTTTATTAGATTTTATGTATGAAATTAACAAAAATTGTACTATTGTAGTGTTAGGCAATTTCAACATATAGGAAAAATTTCAAGACATCAGCACTTTGGGAAATGTGAGAAATTCGTCTTGAATATTCTACGCGAGAACGACTGAGAAAGAGAGTTTAATAAAAACTTTTGAATACAGGCTTGGCTCAACGATAAGCTCACTGCCTCGGTTTGAGAAAGTTGCGAGATCGAATCTTAAATACAGAAATTCACTACTCGTATCAGATACGATTCCGTTAGCTAAATACTCTGGTTTCTGAGTTTCCGAAGTTTCTCTAGAGTGAATGCGGGAACTGGTATACAAAAAAAAGTATACTGACCTAACCACACCCTTTCCTCTTCTTCATAAACGCGGAAAAACAAGTGTAATAGAAGGAAACTAACAAGCGATCTCTCTTGAAAATAAATCTTATTTGCCTCTATTTCTTTCAAAAATTGCTTTTCTACGTGACAGGAATTAATGAGTTCTACAACTACAGAATATATTTTGATATAAATTCACGGTTGATTGCTGTATTGAGAAAAGGTATGTACACCCTGTAAAGTAAAATGTTGCTACCATTGGGATATTAGTAATGACCACTAAATATTTGTACACCAGTTCTGAAGAGCGAGAATTCATTTCTGTCACACAACGTGCCTTATTACCCTTATTACCCTTTTTGAAGTAAAATTTCCAAGTTCTGTGTGGATACTTGCATTACCTCACAACGTGTTGAGAGAAAGTCTGCTCACATGTATAATATCATACTCATTAAGAAGCATTTTGAAACGAAATTCTCATTGTTCCAAACTGTATAAATTTCGAAGACTACCGGTTTATTTTCGATAGCTACAATCAAATTGAATTATACTTAATTGAATACAACTTAACACGTGTAATTCCAAAGTAAGAAATGAGTGTCAATAACAATTTCTAGGAAAATTAACGAGTGCAACTGTAAAGAAATAGATTTTTGGTTTAACGACAGTGTTGATCGTTCAGCACGATAGCATGGGAAAACAAGAGCGGAGCTCCCAGGCGTGCTTTCCGGAGACCAAAGCTGCGCATGCGCGCACCTACATGACCCCAAACCCACCATCGCGCCACACCTTCCCGCGAGTGATGTGTTTTGGAGAGCGAGGAGTCGTAGGTCGGCGACAAGCGGGTACGACACGCAACGCTACTACTAACTCATATGAATTTGATGTGAATTAAAGAATTAGATGTTAATTGATTTGGTAGAAAATCGGTTAGTTTTCTCTGAAAACTGAGTGATTTACATTATATCTTCTTTGTGATCGAGTAAAATATTTCTCGTAAACCGAGGAGTAAACAGAATTTGTTTGATATCATAATCTGAGGATAATTTTACTACAGAATTCATGAGCCATCTTTGTTCTATAAGATTTAAGGGCCGATTTCAGAGTCTGCACTTATACTTCAAGGGAACCCCTAAGTAATAAGCGTTTGCTTAAAATGAGGAACCACTTAAGTGGATTCGAATTCCAGTAACGGTACTTAAGTGTGACTTCCACTTGTGTGCGCTGATGCAAAGAGTAAACCCTCATTGCTTCGTAGCGTGTGGCAACGTGTAAACGAGTGTGACGTCATTACTACCGTTAGTCAGCCATTGGTTGATAAAGTACGCTGCAAACTCTTTTTTCCGTGGGTCGACCACGTCGGTTTGTTTATGCTGAATCTTGACTAGTGTTTCCTCATTCATTTGCGTTTTTGCTATCCGTGTGTTCTGAGAGTTGTTGCGTCTGGAGGCATTGTAGCGAGATTGTAGTGTGGTTGCTGTTTATCTGTATTATATTTCCATTTATTTATTTGTTTCTTGTAGTTTTTCTTTCTTGCATAGTAGTTAGATTTCTTTGTATTTTCTAGTTTGTTTATTTATTTTGTCTGTGTAGAAAGTGAGAAAGTATATTGGTTTTATAAGGTGGTAGATAATTGTATTTTGTTTCTTGTATTTATCATTTTTTACTTAATATTCAGTTATTCATTCACATGTTTGTAGTAGAAGTTTAGTTTTTTTTGTAGAATATATTCAATTTATTTACCTTTTTATATTTAACATCAATTTTCTATCTTTATTTTTAAAGTATTTCAGTAGTTGTGGGTAGTAAATTCGTTGTTTTCATAGTAAGTGTAATTAGTTGTGGTGTTGATTGTAGTTTTTTAATTTGGTATTTAATTTGGTAATTAGAATGCCTAAAGGCAATCACTTCTCAGAAGAAGAGAGGAAGAATTTGAGAGATCTTGTGATCAAGTATAAAAACCTTGTTGAGTGCAAGAAGACGGATAATGTTACAGATTTAGACAAGAAGAAAGCATGGGATGCCATCTCAGCAGAGTTTAATGCCAATGCTGAAAATGATTCAGTAAGTAATACAACTTTCGAAGATATTAATATTCAGTACTGTTCAATATCAAATCTTAAAATGAATAATTTCTGACTTTCAGAGAACCACTGAATAACTGAGGAAATTGTGGGAAAACAAAGTTCCGGAGAAAGGCAGAGTTGGCCATAGAGAAGAGAAATGTTATGAAAACTGGTGGTGGACCTCCCGTCAGCATGTCAACAGCTGACCCAGAACTGGACGCGCTGGGAATAGGCATTGAATTGAAGGATTGTATGGACTCCGACACAGTGCTATTGCAAGAGCGAGATGTGCCATGTGGTTTTGTGGAGTGTGTTGTGGGAGAAGATGATGTACTAAATTGTGAACCATCATGTTCAATGGATGTGGGCCATGCAACACCGTTAAATGCTGTAGAAAATGGAGACTCAAAAAGAAAAAAGATTTCAAGGAAGGAGATCTTACTAAATGAAGGTGACTATCGTGTAGCCAATTATCAGCTGGAACTTGAGAAAGATTTGGAAGATATGAGACGTGAGGAACAAAGACTAAAAATAGAATTATTAAGGAAGAATTCAGAGACTGCCACGGAAGACAAGGCCTTCCAGAAAGAGAGGAGGGCGTTAGAATTGGCCATCCTACGCCGGAAACTGGACAAATATGAGAATTAGTCTGTATATCTCACAACCTTTTGTGTAGATTTTCGCAAGTTGCTATTTTTTTCTAACACAAAAGGTTGTCAGATGAAAAGTGTACCATAACCCTATTTCCTTCCACGTTTTAGATGCTTCTTGCTTCCAGAGAAAAAAGCATTCTGAAACACTATTTGTATTTTGTTTTTCTTTGCCAACCTCTCTTCTTCAATTTCTTTCTGTTTTTTTTTTGTAGAATCTGAATTTGAAGTTGCATTTTTAGAGTAAAAACCTTTTCTTTCTAACTCCCTTTTCAAGTTTTGTATCATAATGTAGTTACCATTTGGTGGAGGAAGTAGAAATTTTTAATTGGATTAGTAAGAAAGATTTTCTTTAGTGTTAGTTATTATGTTGTTAGCTGTCTTTCTGAGTGAAACATGTTCTGGAAGCTTTGGACGTACCTGCATTGAAAATGTGCAAGAAACTTTTTGTAATGGCAAGGAACCTCTGAAGCATGTTTCACTTCAATGTAGTATTCTTTAAGTTTTGATATATTTTGTTAAAATTAAATGGTGTATTTCACAGAGTTCACAATTTTGCTGTTCTGTGTAAATTACGTATATTTTACTGACTTTTTGTGATAAAATGCTAATGTTTTGTATTATGGATATATACTTTATTATTAAGTAATAAATGAAATGTTATTTATCTGACTTGCTTTATTAATCCTTTGATAATAACATTCTCCAACGTTGTGTGAATGCTTAGCAAGCTCATAATGGTAATTTATAAGGAACAAGTATAGGTACTGATGAGAAGTGATTAATTAATCCTTGTTGCATTGATTACAAGTAAAACTTGCGGGAAATGGTTGGATTGTTGGTTAATATTGAAAGAATTAGTGAATATCATATTTACTGGATCTATATAATAATGATTCAATGCTAATCAATTTAATGAGTATGAAATTAGTAGAATAGTATGTAGATTCATAACTTGCTTGACAGAATCTTCAATATGACTAATGATTAGGTTCCTAATTATTTTTCTACTATTAATTTAATTTTATGGCCCGTATCATACTTATAATTAGCAAATTATATAAATCGAAGAGAATTCTTTATAAGTTTGACCTAGATAGTTTACCTACCAATTTAAGTTTCAAATCATATTTGTTATTACTAGAAAGAACAATTGAAATTGACAAAATAACTTCTCATTCATATTACTCAATTCAAATGCAAATTTCTCATCCCTCGTACTTCAACACATTAGTATATCAACATTAAGGTAAACTATTAAATTTACAACGATCTCATTTGTATTATCCACTGTTTTAGAATGTTATTTAAATTCAAATAAGTATATTTATGGAAGATGCATAAGTTTCTCCATAAGTAATCCAAGTACATACAATACATTCATTCATTAGAAAATATCAACATTGGAAACTAGATTAGGCATTTTATGGATAAAACGCTTTAGATACATTACTCAATAATTTATTCTATGAAAACTATCATATTCAGCACAACAAATCTTGTGTTTACCAGAGTAATTTATGAAATCCTGAAGTCCTTATAACATTGTAATATGTATCTCTTTTTCATATTATGAAGAATATTCTCTTTCACATAGTTAAGTCCTTTGGAATAGTTTGTTATATTTTTTCTTTTACAACAAAAAAATATATGTATATAAAATCTGAAATAAATCAGTATGTACCTAAAATGTTTATTTACTAAATGAAACATCTGATGAAACATCACATCAGGTTATTATGTGATGTATTCCGATACATTTATATTAATTTATTGAAATTATTTTATATTCATATATTTGAATTAATTTACATTGATAATTAAGATAAGTCAAACATGACAAATTTACGGTTTTTTAACAACTTAAAAATCTATGTTCTGGATTAAATGATAAAAATTAAGGAAAATCATGAACAAATTTCATTTATTAGCAAAACTGATTAATACCACGGTTGAGATGAGGCTACAAACAATACATACTCAAAGTAAACACGATTGCATACAGAAATAAACAAATTATAATCCAAAGTATCTCTCAATAAATTTCAGACGTACCACATTACCCCTCACATTCTCCTGCACAGCTTGTAAGGGGACTTCGGTAATTCCTTCCCCACCCTCTACTTCGTCGCACTCCCATGTGTCCCCTGCTCCAATGTCAATATTGTACAGGGCAGCACATGCAGTTATTATCCTTAAGGTGGTTCTTATCTTGTTTTGTAGTTCGAAGTACAAACATGGAAATCTCCTTTTCCAGCGTCCAGTTGTTCTTTCCACGATACTCCTGGTCACTATGTGAGACCTATTATATTGCCTTTCCTGTTCATTGTAGGGTTAGGGACAGGGGTATAAATATACCTTCTCTGTGGGCACCCACTGTCTCCTAAAACATGGCCTAGCAACAAACCCTCTCCCAACTTCACTCTCAAACCACTGTTCTCAAAAATTCTGGCATCATGTGCTGATCCAGGCCATCTTGCAACAATATTTAATATCTCCTCTTTTGGGCCAGCAACAATTTGGACGTTGATTGAAAAAAATACCCTTCCTCTTGTTGATTCCCAGGGCCTTTGATGGGAATGTGAGTCCCGTCAACGGCTCCAATAACACCACGAAAACCTGCTTTGGTGTAAAATTAAACTTTCTGGTCTTCCCCATTAGTATATAACATTATAGTGAAAATAAGGAAGTAAACTTCGAATAACTAGTAAAAAATCAACTATTCTTCACATTAATTTGAGATCAATTTTCAATCATTATCCATGCATCTAAGACGAGCATGATGGACATTTTATCCAGCACTCGTTTGACTCCAAGTACGATAATTATTTTCCGTCCACTCGACGCACCTAATCTCTCATTTTGCTCATGCTTGTTACTTTCTGATGACGAAGAATGATCCGGGATTGCCTTTTTTTATCTTGGAGTTTGCTTTTTGCTTTCCCTTTGATACCTTCTTTTCACATTTCTTTGATTTCTTTGACACTTCATCAGATTTCTTATTTTCGTGTATCAGCTTCGGACTTTTGTATATTCTCTGGCGACGTCACAATTACAGCTTTCGAGGTTACAAATATTACAAGTATTTTAGAATGCTGTACACAAATAAAAGGGACACTTTGTAAATGTATCATTACAAATCGCCCGAGTCATGCGCCACTATTGCAGGGTGTTGACTGGAAGCATTACGATAATTAATAAATAATTTATTACTACACACATATTTGCAAGAAAAACCTGCGTAAGAAAATTTCTTCATGACTAGCAGAACTACCCGGCGTTTCTCGGGATTTAAAAAAACAACTCCCTTAATCATAACTGAACATTTTGGTATTAAAACACCAGGTCTGGAATTTTTTAGCTTATTTTGCCAGGCGTTACCCGGGGTTCTTAAATTATATTCTAAACTGATGTAAGTTACCACATTTTTTTACTTTCGTAATATTAAATTCTCACTTTTGTTCATTTCGAAAACTAAACACCACGAAGAAAACCTAAAGCAATTCTCAGGGATCTCAGTGTTGTATGCTTGTACGTACGTTATTACGAATTATTTTAAAATCCAGGAAGAAGGCAAATACAATTTACACCGAACGCTTAATAAACAAAACGCATAATTAAGACTTCTGAATTCTTTGCTGCTCATACGAACACTAGGGAAGTAATGCTCGTTTCAATGAGTGTTCGAAAAAGAAAGATTACGAAACTGAAGTAGCCTCTACGCAACAATGAATAAAACTTGCGAGAGAGTGAAGCGCAACACCGGATGGTTATAAAAGACACACCAACATGAAAACGTGAAAACGATTCTACCCCAAACAGCCAAATGGAGTAAAATATCGAAATATCCAAAATTCCGTTTCTAGATATTTAAATTAGCAATGTTGAGGTACAAACATTAAGTTGATATCTTAATTAGTGATTAAAATAATGAAAATGAAAAAAAACAACCAAATCTCAAGTAGACAGTGCTCTTCCCCGAGTTTTGAAGCTCAAGTGCGAAATTTTTTATCATGCTGGGATTAAAACTGTTTCTTATATTGAATGATTAAAATTAAAACTTGGAAATTAAGAGAGAATCTTTGAAGTTTTTGATTGTCTTAATCTGCACTCTGTTTAATCCGTCTGAAATTATGTAAGACAAGTAGAGAAAGTTTGGTGTTTTATGACCGAGTTAAAATTAAAAAAGAAATGAAAATGTCTGAGGGGGTGGTGGTTTTTCGAAATCTCAAGCAAACAGTTTCCTTCCTAGAGATATTACGCTCAAGTGTGTAAATTTTCACCATGGTCGGATTAAAACAGTAGATTTATATAAAAGACAAACATACACCGCCCGAGATACATTTCTTTATTTATTGAGATGTAGACGCACTTTCTATAGCACTCGCCATAATATATTTCAAAGAAGTTGGTAAAGATTTTAATACATTTTTTAAACAANATTATTATTATTATTATTAAAAATTGGTTAAGACAATTTATTAAGTTAAGACAAGTTATTAAAAATTAAAAATTGGTAAAGACAATGGCTCAATGTAATGTGTGCAATAATGCAGTGAATGAGGAGGTTACATGCTATAATTGCATG
>NNCF01133642.1:0-34874 GCA_002313205.1 Laupala kohalensis
AAATAAAATAATTAGAAAGATTAAACTGAAAAACAGAGAGAGCTCATTCACAACCGCAGCTAACGCCAGGAGCAGGCTAGCCAAATAACTGGCTAGAAAGAAAGAATTTAAAGCTCTCGAGTCTGGACCCTGGGAGTCAAGACGAGGAAGTTGATATGAAAAATTGTAAGTTGCAGACGCAGTGATAAAGGCGGAGGAAATGACTGACGGATTTGCAGGATTTTTTTTCTCGTAAAATTGAATGTCGCAATGATGGAATCTGATACATTCATCAATGACGTGGTATAGGTATCAAAAAGCAGGGGAAAATTTGTGAATAAGAACGTAAAATGATTATTTAAAACATTACCTGCGCACTTATTCAATGCCTACACAATTATTAAATACTTCGAGACTGTATATACGAAGTCAAAATGCGATACGATGAAATCCCAATGTAATATGATAGAAATACTGCAAAACACTGGGGACGAAATCACCCGTCATAAGGTATTCACTCATCATAGTTATTGTATGCAGCGTTTGAACTAATTTTTCCTTTATGTAGAAAGCAAAAATTAAATTTATGTACCTAAAAAACGTCGAAAAAATAACAACATTGCCCCATTAAGTGCCCCGTCGGTGACTGACAGCTATAAATCTGCGAGCGGCCTCGAGACCGTAAATGTGAGCGTAGAATTTCTAAAGGGATGTTCTGCTCTCAGCGGCCACGAGAAACTGTGTATAGTAGGCCTACAGAACATAAATATTAATTTACCTTTAACATAAATTTGGTTGAATGCGATAAAAATATTCAGGACCGAGTTCACCATTAGATAAACTTGGCATCCCGGATATGAAAAATTTAACTGGCGCAAAATTCTAGGAGAGGGGAAAAATATAGAATTTAAGTTTTGAAAATTGTTACTAATTAGCAGACATGCACTTTTTTAAGTATTTAAAATATCAGTGAATATAAAAACATTTACGGAAGTGAAAGTTTTAGAATAATTTTTTTTTCGTTCAAAAATCTTAAAAAAATATGTACAACTTCATACATTTATTTAAAAAAGAATAAAAATGAACAAATGTTATTTACTATTAAGTTATTATACAATAATAATATAACAAATTTTGCCCAAGTCTATCCAATTCTAAAAAAGAATGTATAAAGAATAAAATAATTTTTCTCTTAGAAAATCGAAGGTATATTTATAACAATAAAATAGCTTTGTTGAGGAAGGATGCAAGTTGGGGGTGGTTGAGAAGAAGATGGCGGCAGTGAGAATGGTGGGTGCCAATCCTCGAAGTGCCCAGGAGCACCTAAATGCGATATTGCACATATTTATGAAAACTTCCATCATGTGAGGAGATAAATTGCTACGATTGAAATTAAAATTGTTAGTACTTAACATTAATAATTCCTATTTATAACCAGATATTTTTTAAAACGTGTTATAACAAGAAAATTGTAGTGTTCTTTTCGATTCTTCCTATAGCCGCAGTTCTTGAGTGAGGAATGAAAAGAGAATGGATAAACACGAGCCAAATTCAAAGTTTGCTTCTGTTTCTCCTTCACCTGGAATCTGCGGCAGGTGTTACCTTCCTTTAACCTTGAAATGAACGACGAACAATAGCGAGGCGAACACTTGTGACAATTTTCCTGTCACGAAACCAAGCAAATGAAGACGTTCCCTTCCATCCTGATGGTTTCTTCATCCGAGAATCGAATCAATTTTTCATATAAATTTAATTTTGATATCTTCAATATACTTGCAATAAAGAGTGTAACGAACAACTATAGAGCTAAAAAAAGAATTTTGGCGTCCAACCGATGACGTTCAATTAAGAAAAAATATATATAAATAATTTCAAAGAGACTCTTCTAACTGTTGAAATAATTTATTCTTTAGAAGTCTGATTAAATATCCTTCACTTGTCATTAAAATCAGGCAAACTACTAGAATTCATATTCATTTGAAACATGTTTTTAGCAATGTCATTTACAAATCGAAAATTATCGTGATTAATTTTAAATAAATTTACTTTCAAAAACGCAGGTACAAACTGAGTATGACTGCGTGGAGGACAATAAACTAATTTACTCTCCGGAAGGAAGGAAGGAAGGAAGCACGCAGCGACCATCGCATCAGTTACGATCAAGGTCCGTAAGGCACAGGCGGATTTAACATTTCAACACACTTCTAAGAGAATACCATGAAATTTGAATTTAATAAAACACAAGGAAGATAGTTCACAAGTACGTATTATTATCGAACTAAAGATTATTCGGAATATATCTTCTATGTATATAAATGAATGTTTGTTTGTGCGTTTGTTTGTTCTTTATGCTTTCCTATATCAATCATCCGAATCACGTGATTCTTTTTACTTTCTCATATAAGTAGTATTTGGAAAGTTTTGTAATCGTGAAAAAAATCGAAAGCGAGATTTCGACGGAAATATCCATTTTGGCGATTCCTGATTCAGAAAAAAATGGTTTTTGGCATAACATCCGTCTGTCTGTGCGCAGCGATTCTGAGTAAACGGGTGAACCTATTTAATGCGCATTTCGTATTTACGGTAGACTTTACTTGTCGAATCACGAGCTCTAACTTCTTTTTGCTTTAAAACAAAGGATACTTCACATGAAGGTCAAAGTACTCTTTTCTCAAATACGGCTCCATTGATTTTGCTCAAATTGTCTGTACGTAAAGTGCAATTAGTATGCATTACATCCGCATTAGCGGTATTTCGCATGAAAGTTGGTATAGACGCAGTTAACTAATTTCTGTAATTCTCGTAAACTGAAATGAAAGATATGATAATGATAAAATACATAGGAGGACAGCGAACGCACTGCAGATACGAAAATACGTCAATTTCTGTCTACAATGAAATTTCATTTACGTGACACTTCTACGATATTTATAAGATTGATATGTCGCTATATGTATTGAAATAATATTCTGAATATTTATTTTACTTTCAAATATCAATTAAAAGACAGTAAATAAAAGTCAATTAAAAGACAAATTTCAAAGTTCATCTAGCAACTTTGAGTATGAATACAGCACTGGAAGACGACCAAAATATATAGGACCACGCCAGAAATGTCCCTTTCACTTTAGAATTTTTTCTCACTCTTTGCTACAGACGGAGAAACGTATATGAGAAAGTATGTGCAATGGCTTTGCACCACTAGTTTAATTCATAGGTATGTTCTCTTGTAAGGTTTTAGTATATATTTTGTTACCTTAGGTATCATAAGTAATAGGCAATAACGATAATAGAGAATCAAGTCGGGGGAAAAATCAATCTTCGGAGACGTATATTGGCTTTCGCTGCCTAAACGTTTAGAGGTAGATGACAAGAAGGTGTGGCAATATTGTTCTCATCAAAGAGTTGTACAAAAACAATCGTGACGTCAGATGTCTATCTACAAACGTTAACGAAAATTATTGAAATAAACGAGTTAAAATACTACAATTTAAGAGAGTTATTCAGTTAGGCAAGAATTAATTCTCATCAAATTAAGTGCATTGTGTGTTTTGTGCATTTAAGAAAGATGAATCTTTAAATCGTAAAATTTAGACAATAGTTTAGATTTTACAAGCGTTTTAATTTTACAAGCAGCCAAATGCTTGCCTCGGGAGGACTAGGGAAGCATTTGGCTGGTGCTTCACGTAAAGCAAACATTTTTGACTTCCCATTTTCGTCAATTCTAAAGTATAAGAAAAATTCATGTGCTACAAAACAAAAACGCCCGAGCAAAGCCGATGTGGGTTGCTAGTTGTTTATGAACTGTAACTATTAAAAAAGTCTAAATTCGAAATTAAGTAATACAATAGACCGCCACCCCTCTGCAAGAGCCTAGAGAGCCTATGGATAAAATCCTCCGCTTCTACTCGATGGAAAACAGGAGAAAAATCCGTGCTAGAGTGAAACACGATAAGTCTTAAAATACGAGGCACAAAATTCATGAAGTTTTATCCATAGTATCATTAATCCCTTGCGAGGCAAATCTATGTCGGCGCACTAATTTTATCACGATAACTTCTATGTTTTGAGATGTATCAACGTTAAATTTTCGAGATACCTCCATGTCACCAGATACTCTCCTAACAGCAGGTTTCATTGCCACCCCTTTCGCTCCAGGCGACCCTTAGGATGAACATTTCGAATAAAAATAGCTCAAGAGGTAACACTTTTGCATGTTTACTTCGTGTATCGCATACTCGAAAAGTCCACTCGATTAGCTGAGATGAACAAACCACCCATGTTCGAAAAACATCGCCTTCCTCAGTTACCCCATTCCTATTGAGGTGTAAGTTTTTCAGAGGTTTTGAAACTGCCCAGGACGGTCTCGTATTGACAGCTATTCTACTTAAGATTTCTTTTTTGGGTAGAAGTAATCCCATGCTGACACTCCTCAAACAATTAATCTCATTCCGAAAATTTGAGTTTCTATTTGTTTAAATTGTTTGAATAATTTCAAAACACAATTGACGACAAAAAGCTTAAACAATACATTCTATTTCAAACTTCCGGTTCCATCTCCTAAGCATATTTATAGAGGGAGTGTCCATCCCTCCCCTCTCTGAGAAGTTGCGGGGGGAAAATTACATACATAGGAAGACCATTCCTTAAATGCAATTAACTCCAAGCTTAAAGTCAATTGCTCAAATCATATTCTTTTTTATCCAAAAGTGAAAAAATCTCTGATACTCACCTGCGAGTTCAACCTTCCGTAACTCTGGAACGGATAGGGGTGGCACCTCGCCTGACGAAAGATACCTTCAGAACTCAACCAGCAATCCCGCTATTTTCACAGAACGAGTTATAGGGGATCTAGTGCGGAGGTGCATGATAGATCCTAAGATATGCGCCGCCTTAGTTCTCCTGGTTGTATAATGCACAACTGTCTCTCGCCGAGCGGGTGGTGTTCTGGCAGGCTCAATCATTTTACTCTTAGATTATGAAATTTGATCATTTGATTACCGTAAGTTGTTCATGAGCCATTTATTATCCCTCACTCTATTTCGTCTTTACATTGCAATCATTCCCCCGATCTGGAGGGTGAAGCGGTTATAGACTTTTTTGTTTTCGTTTATTGTACAAAATTAAGTTTTGAAAGTACTGTTTCATATGAAATTTATCGTTGAATGTCTCCGTATCTTGCTTTTATTACGGTTCTTCATTGAGTAAAAGAAGCCAATGTCTGTGCGAATCCCACCCGTTCAGCGAATAAAAGTTGAGTAGAGTCACATGGGGGGGGGAGGAGATTAATATACGTATAATGCACTGATAAAAAACACGCATATTTGTGAATTATTTGCTAATTAAAGAATATAAATTACTCTTATTACTGAACAGTTTTTATAAGCATCTTTCCTGCGTGATATATCCATATTATTTTATCTTCACAGAAAAATAAGTTATTGATTTGGTCTAAACATTAAACACTAGAGCGCGCCTCTTAAAAGATTATCGTGATCTCGTAGTTTTTAAATAAAAGAATAAAAACACAATCTCAAATCATGATCAAAAATTGTAAAAACTAAAAAATAAACAAGACTTTAAGGAAATGAAGAATGAATAAAAAATAACGGAGGGGAAATTTTCACCGAATTTTCATGTCTGGTTGAGGAGTGTATATAGGAACATCTATATTTCCTAGTCAGTCGGTTCCCCTATGGCCCGAGCCCCCTGGCCAAAGAAGGGGATGCTTCCCCCCTCTATGTGGGGTTTACGATCACAGGTCCCAAAAAGATCCAAATCTCAAGACAATCACTTTCTCTTCATTACACCTCAAATGTTGTCCTGAATGCAATGCAATGCGTGGGGCTGTATTCGTTCGGGAAAAAGACTTCAATCACACTTATTTAAAAAATCCATCTGTGCGCAGGCGTAATATTAATCTGTAATTCAGAGCACGACTTGGCGGAAACAGAAGTGCACCTCCTCTGGAAAGATAAGACTTTTAAGCAGAACGTTTCAGAAATGACCCAGAGGCACGTCCCAATGCCAAGTTCCACGCTCGAAACAACTGTGACTCGTTTCCCGATTACACCATCTCATAGAAATGCTGTCGTACTCACTACTGAAACTTCTGAAATTCAAACGCAAAATTCTCCTTGTGGAATAAAATAAACAAAACAAGATTCATATAAAACAATCGTCGTTGAACTCTATATTTTCAATTTAAACCTGTGTTGTAGGCTTTGATGAGTTAATTCCGAAAATACCCCCCAAAAATATTAAGTGTCGCATGTACTATTATCTACTGAGGTTAAATTAGTTAAGTGAACTAATTCATTAATATTTTTAAATTTATATGATTTCTACTCAATTTCTTCGATACTGATAAGAGGTTTTAAACTAAAAAAATCGCAGTGAAAATAATCCATCACAGATGCAGGATTTTGGGATCACTCCTATTTTTATGGGATCAAATGACCTTCAATATTTGAAATAATCCATGGCAAATTTGGATTTAATAAAATTTGAAACTATTATAGAATTAATGAGAAAGTTTATTGAATTTTTCTTCTCAAATTGAATGAATTAAGAACAACGACCTTATTACAAAATTAAAGCGAGTATTTTTGTATACGAAATCTTCATTAACTTTCAATTTATTTAAAAAGCCGATGAGTACGCCATCTTGTAAGCCTTCATCCTCTAATTTGCAACTTTAAAAAATTGTTTTGACTGTCTGAGCTACTTGTAGAGAAGTAGACATTGAAAAAAGATATATAGAATGAAAAAAGCAATAGACTAATGAATTTCACTTATAAAGATTGTTATCAATAAAACATAAGAAAATCATATTAATGCGTGAATGTAAGTTCTTAAAATTGTCAATAAAATTGAAATTTGTTATTAAAATGGTCACGTAAGAATGCGTGACAGACAAAATGTTAAACATTATACCCTATCATCATGAAGACGCATGGAGCTAAAACAGACTCATGTTTTAAAATGTTGCGTAATGAATTTTAAATTATCAAACTCTATTTGACTTTTTTGCATGTGTTGTTAATGTATGCTGTAGTTTATCTTAATTATCTGTATGTGAGTGTTTATGCTCATAGATCCTTTCTCCTTTTACCTTGTGGTGTCGTCAGTGGATGATGGGATTTGCTTCCTACTATTAATGTGGCTGGGAATATCAAGGGCACTGGATGCCCTTTTATGCACCTCCCCAAAGTGTGTGATTTGTTAATGAAGTGAAGGGGGAATGTTAATGTGGGAGTGTTTTGGTGGGAGGGAAGGCAGGGGAAAAGGGAGGACCTCGTGAAACCTTCCGGGAATCCCCATCGTCCACCACCCCAAATTCTGCTTGGATCACGCTGAGTTTGAACCGGCGTCACCAGAATGCGTTATGCGTTACGCCACGGGTCGTAAGGTAACTGTCCTTCATTATTCTGTAATTAGAAGAAATTAATTTTCTGGAATTAAGGTATCGACTTTGAATCCATATATAGCTACTACATACTTACGGGTGATATAGCGAGGCCGTCTTGACAATTGTATTGTCGCTTGAACGTATCCAAACGGTGGAGTACTTCATTAGTTATATTTAAATTGCAAGAATTTTCCATTTGTAATCAACCATATAACAGAAAAAAGTGAATTCATGAAAAATGACGCGAAAGGTGGAAAATGTAATGAATTGAAATTTAATATTCAAACGAGGATAAATGTATAAAAAGATACACTTTGTATGTTTGATGTGATACTACTATCCATTTCCGCTACATTGTCTTCACGTGTAATGATATCACTATTGTTAACTGGAATATCACTTCGATATTTGCATATGGTTCCGCGAAAATGAGTTAAGTCTATTTTCTATAGCTCTGATGTCACAGTAGTGTCTTTGCATTCCTTTTTTCTTATATTCCCACAGTTCTCGTGAGCGTAAATATTTATTTTGCTTTATAGTGTGTTATGTTCTACATTATAAGTAGCGGATTTATTCGACCGCTGCGAAAACGGACCAAAGTCCGCACAGCAATGGGGCAATGTCCGAATGCAACCTTCGCCTCATGATACAGACTGGTATTTTGCCATGTCATATTCTTCCGCCGTTTCAAATCGATAATAGATAATTATTTATTAATTCTGTAGCCATTCCTGGTCAGGGTTCTTCTTCGGTTTTCCTTCGGGTAGAGGTGGATTTTATATATAGGCTCTGGCCAAGGTCTTATTACTGATATTGCAATAATTAATCACGAATCTTTTCCGAATAATTTAAAGATTTTATAATAATACAATTTGGTCAAATAACCTTTTAGTATTCTATTAAATAGAAAATTCTGTTGTTACTATAACACGTAGCTAAATATTTTCATTCTCATCCTAGGAGTTTGCTGAAAGGATCAATCCGCCTCTGCTTTAGGGTCCTTGATCGGAATTGATGATCCCTAGCTTGCTTCCGGAAAGTAAATTAGTTTGTTGTCATCCACGTGATCATAAGCAGTTGTAATTTTAATGCAGTGCTCTTCGGCAATTAATTTAATATTATTAATAAATTTCTTATTATACGAAGTGCTCCAGTTTGAAACTCCTTGTAAATTGCAGAATCCACGCAAATGTGCAAACCGAGTTGATCAGTAAAAAGTGGGGCTGAGGATTTTGCTTACACGTGCTCTCAAATTGTAGGACAGAGAGTCGTGAGTAGCGTCACCGGGTAGGTCAAAATGACATTATGATCAATACAGCTCACTGCAAGAGTAATCAGGGTGACGGGGTAATCGAAGGCGTCATAATATAGTTTTTTTTTGTGAGTGAGCCATTTTTGTCATCAACTGCAAACCTAATTTGAATCAACCGCAGGAATATCTGAAGATTACAACTCTTCTCAACAAAACTGGGAGAAGGTAATCGGTCTATGGAGTCCAGTTATGTCTTAATTTTTTTCACAAGGGATGATATTATATTCAGTGGCGGATCCCAACGGATAAAAAAATAATCATCTTAAAAATGTCAATTTAACTTTAAAAGAATTTGAGTATGCGAGTTGAGAGTAAGAGGTCGAAGTAATAAAATTTATGTTAAGAGGTCTCTCATTGTGGGACAATCATATGTTCTGTACTATGTTCCGACGTGCATGATGAAAAAGAGAGAACATAAATAAATAAATAAATTTCGCTGCATTCGCTGCAATCGAAATCACCGAACGCATGGATGGAGTGGAATATTTTGATTCTAAGAATTGTCATTTCCTAATGCGTGGGAGATTACTTCTAACATTAAGATGCCTGAAAAAATCCCTCTAGAAAAACCCGACTTGACAGATTTGTTCGTCTTAATATACACAAAGAAACTTGTTCAACCATGTCTCACTTATATTTAACGAGATCAAATCTATTTACTTAAAAACCTCGACATACAATTGTTATATTTTTTTGTAAAATTTAACGTATTTACATTTTTTGGTTGAGTAAACGACCCATGTTTATTTTAAAATATTTATTATTTCATAAAAATGTCAGTAAATATTAATCTTTATTATGACATTTTTGTAGACATTGTGTGTAAATGCTCTCTCTCTCTCTCTCCTCAACAAGATTTTATGGATATATTTTAGCCTCTCTTTAGATTTCCTCTCTTTTTAACCATCTTAACCATTCAGATTGGCTGGAAATGAATTGTTACACGAGGTAAAGCGCTCAACAAAAAGGGTACCTCTACGTAATGGACGAAGGATATGATAATGTAAATTTATTTTTGAATATGTTTCATAATCTCTTAACGTGACTCAGCCGATTTAAAATACATAATGTTCATACTATATCGGCAATCTAACTAAAAGTATAAATAATAAAGATTAAAAGAACTCAGAGCCCTCTAGAAAAGGATACGCATCACGATCAACGTGTTGATGAGGAGATTAAATATTGAATGAATATTTCAATAGAATCACGTTAATTCACCAAAAATTTGAATGAGTTAATTTTTTCAAATATTAAAAACACAATTTTACGTACAGAAATCGTTTTAAAATTAAAATCTACGGACCAGAAATATTCACTTTCTACATTTGTTCTTGGTTTCATTAAATTTTTTTTTCTTCAGAAAGTGATACTTTGAACTCGGACAGAGCTCAGATTTTATTCCCTATGTCCTTGCGTTCGTTCATGAGTACCTCCCACTCTGGTGGGAAAGGGACAGATATCACGCCTTCAAATGTAGTTGAGTGTCTTTCGTCGAGGATGGTTGAGGACTGTATGTAATTTAAGAAAGACTTCACGTTCAGTGACCTTCAACTACTCGCTGTATTATTCTATCAATGAGAAAAAGGCAGCAAATAACTCCATGCGCACGCTTATTTTCCTGTTGTCCTCACCACTGGCTTTGCTCCAGCTCTCACCACAAGAACAATTCGTTTGGCGACTTCTGACGTTTTACGAGAGATGACTAACCGTTAAAAAGCATTACGTAAAAGAAATACGCCGGGAAATAGAACTACATAAAATAAATTTTAAATCATTAAAATTGCGGTATCAAAACAGGCGAAAACTTAAGAAAAGCTCAAAAACGTATTGAAGAATAAAGTTATTAATCGTAGATATAACTCACTTTTATCAATTGATCGATTGCAGTCCCTCCCCCTAATGTTCTTTTCTTGTTTTTTCCTGTCTCGCTATCTTGATTACGATAAGTAGTAATCGCATTGAGCTACGGTAAGATCCCGCTGATTTAGAAGGATACAGGGCGACACCTCCCGATAGCGTTAATATGTGGAATAACTGAAGAACAAGGTCTACTGGTATTAGACAACATTTATTTATTTACTTCTGTGTTCAGCAGAAGTGCTCTTAAACCTAACCACATGATTTGAAAGGGAAAAATGTTGCTTTGCCGGAGAATGTGAGGTGCCGAAGCAACATTTGTTTGGTGAGGTAAACCCCGGTGAAATCCTCATCCAGTTCGGTCGAGCGGGTAATCTAACCCCCGCTCTTTCTCTCAGCAGAGCAGTTTATAGTCTGTGCAGCAGAGTGTAGAGATCGTCTTCGTCTCCACTACGCTACGATCGTCGGTAATGTCATTGACATTGTGCTTAAGAACTACATCCAAAAAGAGTCATCCATCGTTGAGACCAGAAAGAGTTTCAGGTAACTACTTTAGATCGACTTCGCATTTTAAATGATCGCAACCAGTTTGTGCTGGTTTCTGGGATACCATATTTCAATTCAATTCAAAACGGCTTTATTTTAACAAAAAATACACAATATATATGGCCCGTGCGCCTTACAGAGGCCCTAAAATGTACCGTGGACTGTGCATACTATACCCTAGTATTCACTCGTGCTCATCTCTTCGCATTTTCTTAAGCCGCGGGGAACTAGTGAAAGATTGGGACTTGTAAAGTGCAAAGTAATCGTGAACACTTTCTTCGATTATTAACATCTTTGGGCTTAATAGAATGTACCAATCTTTTATTTTGAAGATTCACTCTTTAATAAAAGCACACAAAAGTTTAGGGGTCATCCATTAAATTCTTTTTTCTTTGCGGGGGGGGGGGGGNTCAACTGACTGCAGGAAATTTTGTATAGTTTCTTGTTGTAATTATATACTCTTCTAGTCATTTCTCCTTCTTCCTCAAACTTTCCTTCCTTTTCCGCCTCATTTCGACTCTTCCGACAGCTTCGTGCTATCAATGTGGAGAAAGCAAACGTTCTTTGACTAATTAACTTCTCCCCTCCGGTGCCATAAGGTCGCCTCTTCCGGTGTGATCCTGGACCCCATGCGCACGTCGGCAGCGCCGCCTCCGCTAGCGTGCGCTGATGCCTCGCATCCGGGGCGGCGATGTCTTTTGAGGTATACGGTGTATACAGCGTACGTAACGTATAGAGCGTATACGGTGATGTACGATAAGCCATGGGGGAGAGAGGGTCACAAAGAATTGTACGTTCATAGAATTTCATATTATTATAAAGACATTCAAGATCACGATAATTACAGAGAGACTTACGACCTTATGATGGACGAATACCATTTATTTTCATTATATAGTGGACGTTAATAGAATTAAAGATATATTCTATGTTTCTCTACTTATTTGCATTCAATTTAGGGACATTATTATAGAGATGATTTTGACAGGAGTATTGCTTTCATCTGTATCCTGTAGGGGCGTTCTTGCAACTAGTCTCGGTATTGGTCAATGAACCGTTAAATTTTGTATTCTTGCATTTTCTGCTACACAAAGAAATCGATACCATGAGCAGTCTCTATACGTGACGTAATTGAAAATAACAAAACCACTTGGCGACCAACAGAGCTGCAGACGTATAGGTTTCGTTAATTACTCACAATTTTTAAGTGTCCACTGGTGTTCCAACACCGGTTTCGGAAATTGTGTGTATTCTATCGTGAGAAAATGCTCATATAACACACGAATATCCGACCTCGGCCACTTTTCTCAATTAGTTTCCATTTCCGCTGCGCACTTCAGGCATAAAAGGAGTCCACCCTTCAGATAACCGTCAGAATAGACTGAAAATAAGTCGTAAGTTAAAAAAAAGTCCTATATAGTTCACCTCTAAATAATTATTTAATGTTTGTACTGTTTTTTGACAATAAATTTATTATTATTAATGAAATATCTTAAGTCCCCATCCAACTTTGGCTATTTTTGCAAATATCTCACTGCACGATTGCATTTCGCTTTGGACTTATTAGCAGGGTATAGTCTCTCTAGGATGATAATTTTATTCCTCCTCCCACTTTACGGAATTGTTCGATCAATTGTAGTTTCTCTCTCCTCTTACATGCACAACGTAGGATCATATTTGACTGTTTCATTTCACTCGATAGGATAGGTTTCAGAAGCTACAACTACATGTAAAACTTGTACATATAAAATTCATTTCTTCCATGTTAACTATCATATTTTGATGCACAGTTACATGACAAATTTTCTAACATGAATTAAATGACAGAATTTCTCAATTGTTTTAAGAGGACGAACTCACTAAGTAGAAAATTGCACACTTTTTGCTTATTATCTTATCTTGGAAAATCAAAAGTACTCCAACAGTCCTAATTGGGAATGTTACATCAATTTTCCATCCTACAACTCCTTTACATACTACAATTTATCAAAAATCATACAGTAGATAATGAACACCTTTCATAATGATTTTTCAATTTTTTTCAGATTTGTAATTAACAAGTATATCCTACAAAACACTGCTAACATACCCAAAAATGATCATTTAATTGCTTCATGTGTACTATGCTAATTAGAGCTCCTTTATGTTTAAAATGAAATCCAAGAGATTAACACCTATTGCTGATATTCTAAAATTTTTATCAAGTGACATTTTGACAATAACTACAAAAATTAATATAATGGATTTTTAACATTTTACAACCAATTAAGGTACTGCTAGCGAAGATAGAATTAAATCACTAAAACATCTGAAATCAGCATAAATAAACTGAGTAACATGTGCTTATTGAACTTGAAAAACAGGCCTCACCAGCCACTTAAATGAAATCAATGCAATTATAATTGGTACTGTAATACACTGGGTCTTCTGGAGAAAACACTTATTTTCAAGAAAAGACCAACTTCTAAATCCTAAAAATTGGATGGAAGTTTACTTCGATTTGTAGTAAATATTATGTAGAATTTTTTATATCACTTTTACCTATAGGTCACCGGACATTAGAGAATGATATTTTACTTTTTCAGAGGCGAGTTGCATAAATCAGAAAACCTTTGCACTTGGCCGCCATACTTTTAGATGTCCTTTCACTTTTCAAATAAGTCTAGTGAGTACCTGAATATTGTTAGTGCTATATTGTGAACTGATAGATAAAAATTAAATCACGTTTTTTCTCCATTATTATTCATATTGTTGTGTTTTAAAACTATTAGAATAAAAATAAACAAAACAATTAAACATCAGTGATATGACAAATTTTGAGTGATATTGTTATAAAACACAACAATATGAATAATAATGGAGAAAAAACATGATTTAATTTCAATCTATCAGTGAATAGTATAGTACAAACTATATTCAGAAACTTGACTAGTCTGAAATCCACAAGAGCATGTATTTACATGGAGACTGAGCACAACAGTTTCAAGATTTATCATCTCACCTCAGAAAAAGTGAAGTATCTCTCTCAGATATCCAGTAACCTATAGATAAAAGTGATGTAAAAAATAGTACAGAAAATTTACCACAAATCAAAGTAAACTTCCATTAATTCATGATTTTAATCTTATTTTGCAAATAAGTGTTTTTCTCCATAAGACACAATGTATTTCACCATCAATTATAATTATTTCATTTAAATGGCTAGTAAGGCATGTTTTTCAAGTTGAAATCACAAAAAGTGCCTGTGTCTCTATTTATTTATGCCATTTTAACATATTTTAGTGATTTAATTCTACCTACACTAGTAGCACATTAAGGACTCTAGTTTCAGTAAGCCAGTTAAGACCAAGCAATTTAATTTCAGTTCCTTTTGATTCAATTGAGAATGTAAGTCTTTGAAAAACATTAGTTGCTTGAAATTAAATACAGTATTTTGTCTCCCAGTAGATAACTGAGTGGGGAAAAAAGCGTTGGACAACATACAACAGGTCAGCCAGTAGTGCTACTAATCTTCCTAAGGCCCTTACTATCAGTCACTGACGAGCTTATGTGGCAATAATACATGTCTGGCACTAATCTCAAAAACGCTTCTGACTTCTCAGTGATCAACATATCTCATCTGTTACTTTTATTACCTTATAAGATGAAACATCTTATAAGTTTTAAGAAAAATTCCCAGTTTTTTGACTAATCAGAATGCAACCGCATAACTGACATCTCACTTGGGAGTGTGGTTCTGCTATAAGGTTTGGATGAAAACAGTATACTGTTTGTTAACAACATTCTTTTGTTCAATATCAACAAATATAAGATATTCAATCCAGGAATTATACCCTTAAAGAGTAAAATAATGATCCCCATTTCTCATTCGGGCCATTCCACATCCAGACAACAGTTTTAATAGATTTTTAATTAACCATCTCAGATTTTGATAAAATTTTGTAGAGAGGTGGTCATTATATAGATCAAGAAGAGTACCAAGTATTATCATAAAATTTAAACAAAACACTCCAAGATGGTTCTACACAAAACTTTTAAATCGCTCTGGTAGTTCTCCTCCTAATTAAGATAGTGAGCTGGTGAGGTGTCATTTTACAGCTTATTTAATGATCGGTACAATGATATGCTATATAACATAGGTCAAGTCTGAGAAAAATCAACATGTTCAAAATGAAACTTTTAATTTCTCAGAATGCACCGCTTTCAAAATTTTCAAGTTAATACTAGAAATACTACTAAAATTAACATCCATTATATAACCTAATTAAATAAATAATTAAAAACTTACGACCTTTAATGAGCTCTTCACAGAAAATATATTATTCATCCATAAACTTTTAATTATTTATTTAATACTAGAATTTATATCCATGTTAATCATCTGGGAAAATATGAATGTGGGATGAAAGAGAGTTCAGAGTTAAAAAGCAACCCATTCTGATTCAGAAAAATTAATAATAAAAAATTTGATTTTGAACATGTTATTTTTCTTCATACCTGACCTATGTTATATAGCATATCATTGCACAGATCATTAAATAAGCTGTAAAATGACACCTCACCAGCTCACTATCTTAATTAGGGAGAGATCTTCCAGCGCAATTCAAATGTTTGGTACAGAGCTGTTTTGTTTAAACTTCACATTGTTGCAACTACAAAATGGTAGAAATTTTACAATAATACTTGGTATTTTTCTCAATCTATATGATGGCTACCTCCCCACAAAATTTTGTCAAAATCCTAGATGGTGAGGTTAAGA
Organism: Laupala kohalensis; assembly: GCA_002313205.1. NCBI lineage: Eukaryota > Metazoa > Arthropoda > Insecta > Orthoptera > Trigonidiidae > Laupala > Laupala kohalensis. Next base: position 15,868 of record NNCF01133642.1, read on the forward strand.
CAGTGTTGATTTGACATGGAATGACCCCTACTTATTCCTTACAAAAATTCTATACAGGTTCCAACACATTTGGAAGAGATCGCAAAATTAATATTATAAATGAAATGTACACATCTCATATGGAGAGAAATAGCTTGTAGAAAATGAATGAAAGCATATTTAAGGCTGGATGATAGCTGAGAAGGCACGCAAAAACATAATTGCAAAACTTTAATTACAGATTCTCAATTTTCTGAATTAAAAAAATCTGCTACATAATCTGCATAAATAAAATAAATTCACAAACTTAATTTACTTAAAATTAAATGTGTGAGTCTCATACCAATAAAGTGTAATCTTTTAGTAACAAAATGACCACAGTAGTACTTAAGTGTTTGGGTAAGAGCATAGGAGGGGAGAAAGGACCAGCAACTATATACCGATTACAATTCCCTTCCACACTACATTGAACCATATACACCTCCCTTCTACAAACTGTACAATCCTCATACTGCGGAAACAAATTATTTTAATCCTATTTCCTACCAAATTAATTTTATCTTACACCAATTTCCATAACATTGAGTAAACTAACCACAAATATTGGAAAGTGGAGAAGAGGAAGGGAAATTCCACTGTTCCTCTAAACGTCTCGAAATCACAATAATTGCACTTCACGATACTTTTAAAAACTTTACTAATTTCTCCTGAAATCAATTCTTTAAGGTGAAAGAGATTCATTAATACTTTTTGCAACTGTGGAGTTCCTATTGTAACAAAGAAAGAAGACTAAAAAAATGAATGTAGAAAATCTAAGTCATTTCCATTATTATGAAAATATAATTTATGTTGGTTGATCTATGGATATAAATATCATTATTAGCATATTTTTGTTAAATGTGTCTTTAAATTCTGTTTATTTACCTCCCAAAGGTAAACTTATCTTAGATTAAGATGAATACAATAAACAATGAATTAAATTTGGCAAAATAAAGAAGAAAAAAATACTTCTCCATTGTAAATATTTTTGTTCATGGCATATCACATTCAATGATTATTGCTAGAGCAATAACATAATTACACACCCACACATTCAAAACAAATTCACAGAAAGATTATATCAATAAATGAATAAAAATTCTCGTACAAATTAATAGTGTATTCTTTTCTTTTCGACAAGAATCCGGACAATTACAGACAAAGGATATGTTACATTATACAAAATGCACCAATTCTGAGTATTAATTGCGAATGTTTACACATTGTAATTCATACTTGAGAATACGTTGCTAAGAAAAAGCACAACTCAGTCCACCATGAACCAACGCAGATGACAAGAGAATGAGACAACATAAAAAGGCTACACCAAAACTGTTTTACTGTAGTCTTCAGAGATTATTTCATACTACACAAGGCGAGTCCTTGAATGCTCCACTTCAGTTTCACACTTCACATTCAAGACAATTACTCTTTTAAGCAGCACTATTCATGGGGGAAAATAATTTCATAGTTCACTTAGTACCTTATGTTCTGTGTTTTGGAATTACCTTAAGAATAATACCAGGGTGAACTGACCTAGGTTATGTTTCCAGGAATCTTCCTTCTCAAAACTAATATCAATTGCTTCATTTTATTTATGCTTCTCACCAAGGATTTTAAAAAAATTATCCTCCACCTATCATCCCCAGCTGGAGTAACACAAAAAGAAGAGACTAACATGCGATTCTGTTATAATTTATGGTGAATTCAACTTCACAACCCAAAGAATCATCCAATATGCTCTTCACTTCACATCAAAATAAGAATTTTTAATTTAGTACACTTATTTTATTAAATACAAATTGAACAAACAAATCAAGGAACAAATCAACAATTGCAATAAAATCCTACTCATAGAACAAGAGACACACAAAATTAAAAAAAAAAAAACATGTTCCTTCCAAACATTTCTCACACAATTTTTGCAAAATATTGAACAATTTATTTCAAAACCATGGAAGCTTCATTTCAAAAGAAATGCACAGAACTCATGAGTTTGTCCCCAATTTCCCCCAACTAGTATCTAGGAGTGTCTAGGTCAATCCATCACAACTCTTCTTGTCTATGTTTTCAGTCTCAGCAAACATGAAGGAATGGTCCAAAATCCAAAACTTCACAATGCAATTACAGTTCTTCCTTCTTGGGTTTACCTTTACGGTCCCAGCCCTTCAACTCATCCGTGGCATGCTTGGCAATGTACTTGATGAAATCCTCCAGCTCTCGACCACCCTAGAAAAAGGGTCAAAGACAAGGAAAGAATTAATAACGAGGATTTTTGGGAAGATTTTAGCTCAATCGGTTTCGTAACAGCTCAAATCTCAAAATCCCAAATTACGATCCACCACAGTCTCACTTCCACTCACAAGGCAATATCCTCAAGCAAACCAGTATGCATGGAGATCATCATTACCAGAAACAATATTTAAAGTAGAATCTCCAATTGTAGTTTTCTCAAACATAACGCCCATCAATTCAAAATTAAATTTTCAGGAAATTCTCTGACACATATTCAAGCAAAACTAATTTGGACTAAGTGCTTTGTACAAAAATTCATATCAACAGAAAACAAGAAGGAAATCAAGAGCAAGTTTCATTGTGCAACTATCCCCCAAGTCTCTACACATTCAAATGAAATCTCAAACATGAATTTTTTCAAAGTTTCCTAGTTGTGTCACTTTCCCTAGTTCAGCCCAGATATTTGTAACACTATACCATAAAAACAATAGAGATTATCAGCAGCTTAAGAATTGTGACAGCTAATTCAATTTCTGTAAGATTAAACTTGTTGATAGTGAAACGGCATGGGGCAAAACAGGTTTACCAAGAGTATTATAGGAAGTATAGATAATGATACTAACGGCAACATACTAATTCAGACTGCTCATTCAGGAACTACGGCACTTGCGTTGAAAGAATAGCACAAAGAGCGGAGTGAAAGGGCCCACTGGAATGCTGGCATTGGATCCTTGGCCACATGAAAGTCAAGGATATAATTCCAGCATTCCATTGGGCAAATGTGTGCACTTTTACTTGTGTCAGCAGAATCTTAGTGGGTTTAGAAGCTGCTGGCTACATCAGCTGATTTATAGAAACAGTAGTAATTGGTATGTCAACTATGACAGAGAGAAGGCTTGGTCCCTAACCTTTGGCCATAAGGAGACTGCTTGAAGTTAAGCTTTTCCCAAGCAGCCTTTGTCTAGACACCACAGTATGTCATCTGGAATAGGTAGGCTATGTTAAGCCACCCCTCGCAACAGATATATGACGCCATGCTCTTGCTCCATAAATTACATCTCGTCACTATTCTTTCGCGGTAAGGACTATAGTCACATTCTCAATACTCTGGATAAAAGCAATCTGCAATAAACTTTTCTCCTAAGAGCATACCATCAAGACTGAGTGGAAACTAACATTGTGTACTAAATATTGTGCATCTTTCTTTTTCCTCTTCACAGGCAAGTCATTTCAGAAATGACCAGTTAGTACAATAGCACTAAAATCACAATACCTGATGTGTACATAAAGAGTGAGGATGTAAACTCCTAAAGATGGGACTTGTACTGTCTTCTAAGAAGAGCAATTGAGTGATTGTCATCACTCAAGTACAAGCACTATCAGAATCCCAACATAGAACAAAAAAGACCCCAACAACTTATCTATATTCTTTTATACTTCAAAAACTACTGAAATATAAAGTCGTGAAAACAATCAAACACAAATTCACTGAATAAATAAAATCGATGTTGGATTGACAAGAACCTGAGCAACACAGCTTAGTTATCGAAAATTTTCCATCTGTAATTCAAGTTTTACTGACAGACTCAGTGACTATAAAAGTACATCTCAATATGGCATGGAGTTTCCTAAATGACATTGTATAGAAAGAAAATGGAGGTTATGCTACTAAAGTAATATTTACTCTAAACAGAAAAAGGAATTCTGTGTCCACGCAAAAAAAGTCTGAATCACCCTTCATGCTAGTGCAGTTTATCATTACATATGGCTAAAACTCTTGTAAGTACTGTTGAAGAGTCACAAGTACAGTTCTTTAACACTACTAAATATTACACTGAAAACCAACCTCATATCGAGTAGGGTTCGACTTGTCATCCTTGGCAGACCAATACAGGGTAGGGAAGCCTCTAACATCATAAGAAGGAGGAACATCATTTGCAGTGGCATCCATCTTCACTATCGTAACATCTTCATTTTTCAACTGAAAAAACAAGAGACGTTCCAATTCTTATATGAAACTCCCACTTGCAACACAAGAATATAGATGTTTTGAAGCACTTGCTTCAATTCAATAGTCACAGATCATATTTCTCTCATGTTATTACAGAAGTGATAAGTATGAATGTACAATCCATTAGCAAACTACACAGTAATTAAATTGATGTGTTTGGGTATTAAGCTACTTTTATTTCAGATTTTATTGCAATAGAAAAATATCTAACAATTCTACAAGGGACAATTAAATTTCAAAACTTAAACCCCATAATTCTTGATTCAGCAGGTCAAAGATCTAGAGCACATTACTTAGAAGTTACAAAGCAAATTACTAAACATAGTTTATGCTAACTATTAAAACTAAAGTTGTTCGTCTAATGTAGTATTTCCAATATTCAACAATAAAAATAAAGGTTAATATTTTGTTTTATTCTCATTGTCACACTGTAACAAAAGTAACTAGTATCACAAATGTGTCTTAACTATCATTGAAATCTCCCCAATGTTCTTGAAATTGTTCAGCTCAACAGCTAGTAGGGAAGCATTTGATTATGGCTTATGAAGTATCCTAAAGCACACTTGTTGATTGAAAGCGAAGAGGAAAGCTACCTAACTTCTTCTAGCAGACCCACCTTCTCTCCCAACTCGTCAAACACTGGAGCCAATTTCTTGCAGTGACCACACCACGGAGCATAAAATTCAATGAGCGTGTCCTTCTCATTGTTAGTGACAACTTCATCAAAATTCTTTGCAACTGCCACAGTCACAGGTCCACTGTTGTCTTCAGGGGCAGCCTCCGATTTCAAATAAGGCTCCAATTCACCAGCTTTCAGACTCTTCAAAAACCCTTCAAAACCCTCAATCCTAAATCCAAACATTTCAATTAACACACACACTCACACCAACATTAAACAAATACAATGAGACTTAAAATGAACTTAAATACAAATGAAAAGAGATACATACGAAAATTCATCTCTCATGATGAACTTCTGGTTCTTCTCATCACGAGCGAGAATCAATGGTTTATCCCCTTTCACATAGTCATAACCAAACTCATTCAACTCATGTTGGAAGTCATCTTTTGAGCTGATAGCAAAGGTAAACAATGAAATGAAGTCCTTTGCAACTTTCAAAATACGGTTACGCCAATAATTAGTGCCTAAAATGAATGAAGCAAATTTCTCATTCAATGAATTAAGTTATAATGAACAACCTTATAATGGACAGTTCACAATATTTATAACTACAGTTTCTTCAATGTTTCAATCATCGCAACATATATTGTGAATTGTCCATTATAAGGTCATAAAATATGTTTTATTTTCCTAAAAAAATTTATTAGTTGATGTAAATAGTACAAATGATCAAAAATTTAAAGACAAGTAAATATAATACCTAGCATCCAAAATATAAAAAAATCATTATTAACATTAAAGAACAACCTTTCATTGAAATAAAAGATAAATGTTTTTGTGGGGCTTTAGGGCTTGTCAACGTTAAGATCATTAGAGCCATTGAAATAAAAAAATCCTCCATAAAGAGGAACATATTCATAACTGTGGTTGTTATTTAAAAACCTTTGAAATGAATATTTGGCTTTAAAGTACATAACACATTTGTGACATTTTTAACAATTCTTTAAAAGAAAGAACCTATTTCTCACAAAATTTACTGAGAGGAAAAAATAGAGAAAGCAAAATAATGACTAGTACAATTCTCAAGGAACTGTTTGAAAGTAAGAATGAATATATACCTTTCGTATTCTTCATATAATCGACATTGTAATAAGCAACAATCAAGGGATTGGTAAATTCATTGCTGTTATCTCTCTGCCTATGACCAACAATACCATGACTGGAACAAATACAGGTCATTAGTTATAGGCAATCCATTACAGAAAAAACAACAATAGAAACAAGATTCATGTATGACAAAACTATAGATACACTGTTCTTAAATGTAATGCTTGTATTGAAACGCTGCTGACGACACTGATTCCAATGATGGATTTGTCATAGAAAGATGTGAAGTGAATATAACTGTCCTTTTATTCCCAATACTTCCACTCTCACGTGGGATGTTGTGCCAAAGGAAGAAATTAATACCTCAGTCATTATCAGAGAAGTTTTTCCATTTAATTCTTGTATTCAAATACATTAGAATCCCAATTTTTAACATCTCTCATCAACAGAGAAGACTATCAGCAACGGCATCAAACAAACATTTGTTTGCTAACATATCTTAAATTAGTTGCAGCAGTTTAAATTTAGTACATTAGTTTATTGTCATCCATGCGGTCATATACAGTTTTTAACTGCTTTCTAAACCAAAATTATTATTATTTTGTGTACTGCTTAGCTTTTCTCCGCAAATGCTAGGTGGTAGAAAGACACAGGCTAAGTTTCAATTCCCTTTCATTTTCCTTAAGAATTTTAAAACTTCATAACTATGTAAGTTGTTACATTAATAATTTCTTTTTGAAGAGATGTGTAAGACATTGCTTTCAGACTTGCATGCAGATATTTTGGAATTACTGCTGTTGAAGAAATTATACTATATGGGCTTGTTTCATCTTCCAAGATCATTGTGATTTCTAAGAAAGAGGGGTGAATTTCAAAATCATCTCATATTTCCTTCTTTCATTTGTGTTTGGCACGACAATGTCTATAAGAAATGTTGGTGTTGTTGTTATTATCATTAAGAAGATTTACTAACGCACTAAATGAAAATTACTTCAAGAATTTGATTCAACACTAAGGATTTTATATTAACAATTTACAAGGACAATTTAAGTTTTTACAAACCACCACCGATCATGATCCCCAACATCACAAAATTTTCCTAGAATTTCATCGAGTAAGTGAAACAATTTCTGTTGAAGTATTGCAATTAAGTACTTTTTTGGAACTATCACTTCTGGAACCAATTATATCCTGCATTTTGCAACTTTATTCAAGCAGTGCTGTTGCATATACATTAAAAAATGATTAGATGCTCATATCTAACCAAAGTTACAAAAGAATTAACAGGGTGAAATAATAAACGACTGTGGTGGTCTAGTGGTAGCGTCCTCACTTCCATGATCCTGCTAAGTGGTAGAGCATGGGTTCAAACCCTGCTCGGCAGAACTAGGTGAGGTTTTCAGCAGGGGGTTTCCCTCGCCTACTCCAGACAAATGTCAGTTCAGTACCATATATTCCCCAGCAACCCAACATCTCACCTTCCCAATTCCCTTACCCAAGTCCAATAATTAGGTGGAACTGCAGGCCTCATGGTCTGAACCTTGCCAAAAGGCATTAAATAAATAATAAAAATAAATAAATAAAAAGACTATTTTTGGCTAAGTACCTTTACTTTTGTTAAACTATTGAAAAATTTGTGGTGCTACAAATTTAATAATATTTCCTAATACTGGTTTAAGTTGTTCAGTAAAACAATTGCATTTTACTCTGGCATTTTGCAGAGTAAAGAAGTGTTCTGGCCCCATCAACAATTCAAGTTTTCTCGATGATATTTAAATGAAATACAAGTATTGCTCCTCAATAGAGATGCAAGGAACTATCCACATTGCCCAAATAGACAAAAGATGATTTCAAAAAGTTTTTAAAATAGACAGGTTGCATGTACTTCTGAACTACAAATATTTAACAAAGTAGCAGCACTGTCCAACGTATCATAGCCCATGGTCCATTTTCCATACACTTATGATCCATTGCGCCGGCAAGGGATGCGGTTTGGTAAAACATTGTCAAAATAAAAGAGACAATGGAATAAAACTAATTTACTTCTTTGCAATGCAATATTTTAATTCCCATGAACAATATATACTATCTCATAGTATATAGAATAGTATTTTTGCATATTTCAAAAAACGACTTTTAATATTTAGTATTATAATAAAATGTTTTCAAACTGTAATGTATCATGTGTAATTTTGAAAACTATTCTCTTTTTCCTCACTGGATATGCCACATCAAACATTACTTTTGACAGCAAATATTTAAACCACAAAGTTGTGCCCTAATGTTTGATGTAAAATGTACTATAACCAGTGGGCTGTAAAAAATTGATTCACAGAGTGACAATCAGACAGGACACACAGGATTCCATCATTTTCCTTTCAATACCGGTCTCTAATTAAGGGACAAATTACAATGTGGCCCACATATATCCCCAAAGGAAAATGCTTCTTAAACAATTTATATCAGACATCAAATAATTATTTTCCTTTACATTATAAATGCAAGAGCAGCTCATTTTGGAATTCCTAACCATCTCATTCCCAAACCAGTCATTCCTGATTCTTCTTTTTGATAAGTCAAACTTCAATCATTTCCACCTTTGACCATCAATTCCACTTCTCCATGACCTTTCCAACATATGTTCTCAACACTTTGCTCCAAACTAGTGCTTCCAACTTTGCTCAAAATCAATTTTCCAAAAATTCCTTTTATTTCAATGAAATTCAAATATCACACTTTTTTGTTGGTATACCCGTTTCAAATATTACTCTCTTTATTCACACATACACTAGCTGAAAGAGACTCAATCGTTCTATAACTATTAATTTTTAAAACCTTTTTCAGTCAAATTTTTCTTGTGTTTGGTTATTAGGTAAAATAAAGTTATTTGTCTATAAAAAGTTATAAAAATGTATAAGCATTTGTGGAGAGTATTAAGTTACAGACTTAAAAAGCACTATAATTCAGAGCTAATAGTTTTGCAAGCTCTACAATTTCATCTATTTCTTTCTTAAGAACCAGAGATTGACCAAATACAATACAAAATAATCTCATTTTCTGAAGATGTAAAAATTTTTTACTAACTCACAAATTCCACTTACTAATTCTTAGTGATCCAAGCTGAAATATCTTCAGATTTCGCACCACCTTCATACTCCACAGTGTTTGGTTCAAACTTATTGTGCAAGTGTTTAGGACGGAAGAGGATAATAGAGTCTCTGCAACAAGATAAATTTTTAACATGATATAAAAATTTTAAGTAATAACATACAATAACATTTTTTGTTACTTCAAATTGAATTTTATCTAGTGAACTCTAATCTAAGCACTGGCAACAAACAAACTGGCAATGTCAAACAAAAAACATTATTTGATTCATAAATAGTTTTTCATTGAATGGGCATCACAATGTGAGATACATTTTAGGAAAAATTGAAAAGTACCAAAGCATAATTATCATTTAGAAAATACAAGAAAATACTGTAAGTAAACATTTCTCTTCTAAGCATACACACAGTTCAAGTATTTTCAAACTTTTTGAATGAACTAAACTTCCCACTATATGTCAATATTTGAGGTTTGCATGAACTCAAGAGTTTCCAATTTCTCGCACTACTCATCTATATATTTATTGTGGGGCCTTACGGCTCGCAGGCATCGAGGTCATTAAAGCCCTACTACTCATCTAGTTGGGAGTTAGTCTGTATGTTAAGGTATGAAAAAAAACAACCTTTTTGCTTGCCTGAAACCCTAGCCACTCAGCAGTTCAGCACTGTGGCCTAAGTTATACGGTACCCTTCATATTAAGTACTCTGTGTTAATAAAAACAGTCCTTAAAGAATATTAGGTATGAATATAAATAAATTGACATAGAATGCCTCTCTACCTAATAAAATGATTTAAATAACTAAAACATAATTTCAGTCAATAACTCCTTTCAACCACTGTGTGTCTCAATTATAGACAATCATTATAAAAGCAAAATTACTGGTATACAAATCTTAAATTGAGAGACTTAACTGAACTGCATGACAGAGAAAGTTGCAGCATAACCTTCCATAATATTTTAAATTTTAATGGATATGTAACTAACAGATGTCGTTGGTTTTTAATTACTTCATACAATCCAAGCCCTGTAAGAAGAGGTCCACCATACCTCGAAACATTGGCAAAAAATGTAATAACCAAATGTAATTAAAGAAGATTTGTATACCAGTAATTCTGCCTTTATGATTGTCTATAATTGAGTCACACAGTGATTGGAAGGAGTTATTTACTGAGAATATAAAATAATAAAAAATTCTTCATTGTAAATAATTTCATTAAAATCATACTTTTGATGGATAAAATTTATGACATTGGATCAGCATTTTTTGTCTCAGTGCATTGAACAGGCTATCTTAACTACCGATATTAAAACTAACAACAACCACAACAACATGAAAATCAAATGCTTAATATCATCTGCTTTGGATACAACTTACCTCTCCCCTTGTTTTTCAAGGACTTCACTGTTAGACGAATGACCAAAACGAACCTTTTCTCTTAATTTATCTGAAAGTTTATCGAATGCTGTTTTCAAATCTGAATCATTTTCAAAGAACCCTACAACAGCCACATCTTCCTTGGAAATAAAATCTTCAAATTCAGACAAGGATTTCATCTCCTTTGAACTGGGTCCTACTTGAGATTTCATATACTTCACAATTCCTCCTAAAAAATTAATAACATTAGTACATAATCTTGAAATAAAAATAAAAGTATAAATAAATTTATCTCCTATACCTGCTTCCCGAGGACCATTGTATTCCTGAGAAAATTCTCCATCACGGAAGATTTTTAGTGTTGGGTAGCCAGTCACTCCATGTTTATTACAAGTCTCTTTTCCTCCTTCTGTACAATCAACCTTAGAAGAAAAATTACACTTCCTTTATGAACAACACAGAGATACATTCACACATAACTAATGGAGAAAATGAACTTTTAACAAATAAAACCAGGGATAGTAAAATTTCCCAGCATAAGTAAAGTATTTAACTTACTCCTCGACTCTTCGTGAATTGAATTAATTTTATTAAACATTTGAATATTTTATTTTCATAGTCTCCTATAATTTTTTTTGCTTAAGTATACACATTGATGATCCCATACTTATGTAAATATAACAAATCTATTTAAACCTATTGCCTGGATTGACCAGAATTACAAGCCACAATGTGGAAAGGTTGGGAGGAAAAAAGTTTTCCATGAAACATGAGACTTAAGAGTGAAGAAAACACTTTTTAAAAACTACTTAAAATACTTACAGTAACCACCGCACTAAAACTACAAGTCAATCCACATTTCAAAGACCACCTTCAAACTTATAGCTCTTAACAACATTCTTGGATGGCAACTAGTGTTTTAAATTCATTTTAAACATTTTAATCTCTCTCACATTTTTGCAAGAATTAACGATTCATAGTTAAGTCAAAAGAGGCAAAATGTTGTATAAAGTTAACCATGATAGAATCAACACCATACATTAATTAATATTCTCCCTTTTGGAGTGTGGGCAGCAGTCGTGTCCTCTCGAAGACACGCACCACACTCAAATGTGATATCTTCATATGAACTAACATAGCAGTATTAACAGGTGGGTTTGTTTGTAGCTTTGAAGAGAGAATTTAAGTGTCAATTCATAAAACTTAATTTTAAGCATCAATTCATGAAGAAAAATAACCCTCATGAATGTGGTGGCATTGAGAATAACAAAATCAAAGTTACATTTTCACCACTATGGCAAAACATTATACAAGTTACAACGAAATGGTACGTTGAGACGCAGATGAATCTGCTGAGATTATATTCACAGTCAAAATAAATGAAACAAATAGTTTTGTCGGAATGATACAACAGTTAAAAGAATTCTGATTTTTATGACCCAGCATTGCAAGTGATAAAAAGAAAATGGCTAAACAAAAATTTGAAAGTGCAACATAAGACACTGCCAAACCATTCTATACAACCATCAAATACACTTCTCGACACTTACCTTCGCTAAGGCGACTGGAGGATCATTGCTTTTAATTATTCCAGCTGCTTTCGCATATTCAGGTTTCAATTTTTTGCAATGACCGCACCTAATGACAATATAGTTCAAAAAATGAAAGATGAAATAAAAATTTCCAAAACGATAAATAAATGGCCCAGCACTTACCAGGGAGCATAGAACATTACAAGAACAGTTTCATGTTGAGATAATTGCGCGGAAAAATCTTCGTCAGTGAATTCAAGAACGTCATCTTCTCCACCAAATGCCAGAGAGGATAAGCATAATAATGTTAGAAATACACACAACCTCCGGATCATATTGAGAGAAGGTTTTTGTTTCAATAGTTCAACATTCAATTAAGATGAGTTAACTTCGCCACACTTTCTTCCCAGTCAGAACTCGCCAAGAATTATAAGAACTGTCTGCACGACCGACAAAGCCCCAGATCCCTTGAATGCCGGTGAAGTGACTGAATTTTGTAAGCTTCGTGTTGTCGTGCTGTGATTGGCTGCGAAAGTTTCATCTTGTAACTACAGAGAGCGTCCAATGATAGTACACGTGGTGCTTACGTACAGACGGTTCACGAAGTCGCCGAACAGTAAACGGTGCTTCCGTTTATGTAAGCCGTCAACTTATTACAATATGTCAGTTTTTTTCTTCTGACATTCATAAGAGGCGCAAAATGTGTATAGTACCAGTACAGGTCGTCTCTTTCTTTGTAATATGTAATGTAATATCAGTCTATTAACCCTATTTCAATATTTCCCGCACTTTAAAACATTTCGTAACTACTTAGTTTTCTTAAAGTTACAACGATCAGAATGTTTACTAGAACAATCAGATTGTCCCAAATAATCTTGGATCTCCATTCATTCAACCTACTGACTCGTTCAAACATTAGACTTTGTGCGGGAATTTCGCAAAGTTGTTGGAAATGTGGCACTAGCAATTCTGTCATGTTCTGCAAAAATTGCAATTCACTCCAAAAGCCATCGAAGTCGTTGAATTTCTTCAATTTATTTGGATTCTCCCCAAAATTTGATTTGGAGGTTACTTCACTTTCAACGGGATACAGAAAATTACAGAGTGTACTTCATCCAGATAAATTTGCAAATGCTAGTGAGGTAAACACAATGAAATGAAATGAAATGTTAAGCCCCTTCCAAGTATTTAGTACGTTTTTTAAACCATAGGATGAACGCCTGATTTCTGAGGAGTATTCTTCAGTTGTCAACAAGGCTTACAGTACTTTGCAGCATCCACTAACAAGAGGGTTATATTTATTAGAGCTTAATGGAACCTTTTTAAATGAAGGAAACATACAAAATGATCCAGAATTCTTGATGGATATTATGGAACGGAATGAAGAAGTGGATAATGCCAATAGCGAAAATGAAATAAGGACTGTAAGTGAAAGAAACAAGTCCACACTAGGAGCTCTAATAAGGTAATTAAGTAAATCTCTCAACATATTACATCTTTAAAATAAGGATTACATCACTTTAAAGCATTACTGTTCTCATATGATAAGCATCATTCTTATTTTACTTCCAGTGATTTGTCAAGAGCATTCAATGCTGGTGATTTTGCAGATGCCAAAAAAATCCTAATTAAAATGAAGTATTTTGTTAGTATTGAAGAAAAAATTAAAACTCTAAAACTAAGGAGAGGTTTTGTAGAATAAATTATCATATGAACTGTACATTAACTTTAATAGAAACATCTTGCAAAGTCTTTAGTTATAAATTAATAAAACCAAAAAATGTTGTCTTAATTATGTCTTGATCTGTTTGATTCACACCATGCCTTCACCCAGGCACACATTTTTTCCACATTGTCTTCCAAATGGTCCATGTGATCATTTTGAAGTCTGTTTACAATTTCCGGTTTGTAAGACTCTGCAGCTTCTTCCAAAATAGTTTGGAAAATTTCACATTGCACATTGTCTTCAAGCTTCTTTCCAGAATAGCCTCTGCAATTAAATTGTTCAAGATTAATTTAAATTCAAAATAAGGAAGCGATAATGTTAACGAGCATGAAATATCTGCAATTGGCAGTCAAGTGACAGCTAATAATAGCTAATAACTGACATGTATATTTGTAGATGATATTATAAATAAAAATCTATTGAACTGAGATGCTAATATGTGTCACAACCCTTTGACAGAACAACATTGGGCCATCAATGAATATGCAACCCACTCTTTATAACAGAAAGTGGTTGTACGGACTTTATTAGAAGTTTATGCGGCCTGGAACTCATAACACGAAGGGACTCTTGTATCTGCTAGTTCAAGTTACTATGATAAATTTAAGAATAAAATCATAAAAATAACAGAAGAGTTACACTGTTACATATAAAGCGGAAATTATAAATAATAGGATTTAATAAGAGGAAACTTTCAATTACAATTACCAACAAAAAATGTTATGTGACATTGTTTAAGTAAAGCATTGTCCAACTGGCAGCCTGAGAAACTTTTTTTTTTACAGCCTGTGAGTTATGATAATATTTCACATCAATTGTAAAATGTCCGCCAAGACAATAGAAAATTGTGTTCTGAATTATCCTATCATATGAAAACATTTTATTAAAATGCTAAATATTAATATACTTTTTTAAAGAAATATTCTTTTTAATTTTTCCTTGTTGAAATAATTTAGTTCCTGGATAGGGTTTTAGAAGCTTGGGTTTAAACTATCATCCTCTAACATGGTCTGTAATCACAGCACTTGCTGCACTCGCATTCTGTGAGTTTGAATATGGTTGTTTTGAAAACTTAAAAAAACAAATATGCAAAGTGTGGGGCCCAGGGCTGCAGCCAATCTCAGCCCCCCCTTGCCTTGCTCTGCCAAAATTCACTTTGGCATAGTATAATTATGTGCCTTCAAGGAAAATTTTCTCAATATCGTCTTTGTAACATAAAAATAAATTCTCAAGAAGCTCCTTCATATACTGAGGAATTATATTACACACACACACACACACAAAGAATAGTAGTCCAGAATTAGAGAATTTCTTAAAATTACTTGATTTCCCCTCCAAAACTAAAAACACACATTTAATAAACATTACAACGAAATTGCAAGCCAGCAATGGTTGATTTGACAAGTGCATCTCAACAACGCAGTGCATCTCAACCACCATTTTGTTTTTGACATCAAGGTGCTTTCCAAATTCTTGTTTGGTAAATTCAGGTAAATTGATTCATTCAGCAAGATATTTGATAAATATCTAGAATTGAAAATAAGGTGTCTTTTTTTTTTTGGTTGGGGCTTTAGGGCTCGTCAAGGTGTGTGTTAGTGCCACTAAGATACATCAGATGTTTTTATACTGTTATAATTTCTATATTCACCCGCATGTAACACTATTTAGACATTCCATGTTCCAATACTTAGAACGTTTGTATTTTACATATCGCAGTCATTTTCAAAGATACAAGAGAATTTTCGTGTTTTGTAGAGCCTTTTTGGGTGCAAGGATATTTGTAGGAATAGGTTATGATCTAGGCCAAATCCCATTGGCTACATCAAGGGATCTTTATTGGTTCTGTCTGGATTTTCATGTGGTTGCTTGCCTCAAGATGATCAAGGAATCTCTGAGAACCCTTACTACTAGATGGAAAATACTAGCGTGAAACGTGACTTGGAGTTTGAACTAGTGCCTGCAGAGTCAGTTGTAATAGAAAATTGTATCCCTGCCACAATAATAGGGTATAGGTGGATAACAAGGACATTGATGAGCTAGGAGCTGACCACTGAAGAGCTTACTAATCTGCATTTTTGCTGCATCATGGCAAAAAATTGTCGAAATATCATCAGGAGTGGAGAAGATAACAGCAATACGGGAAAGCAAGGGAAACTGTCATATTGCTTTTTGACAATCGTGCTACAAATATTTTGAACTATAATGTTAGTGTCTCATTTTCAGCAAATTTTGAGACAGGTAAAAACGAATGTATTTATAAGTTTCATGTAAAAAAGGTATGTATTGTAAAGAAAAAACTAAATAATAATTCATGCTTATGGGTATAAATGTATCATTTAACGAGTGTTTCACATAAAGAGCAAGGTCTGTAATTATGCTCATTGCGCTAGGTTTCACTGTACATAATGTAGTAATATTAGGAAACTACAAAGCACAAGTACCTAAAGAAAAGAAACAACATTATGTGTTACTATAAAAAAAGAATAAAAGAAAATTAAAATAGCATTTGATTCCATGAGATACACAACTGTGATCCTGACCACTTTTTAGTAAAAGATTATGGTGAAGTAAAGATTAAAAAGCATATCAAGAGGATATGTAAGTCTCTTGAGGAAGTACCTGGGTAAAGAATAGCATGAGTGTCGAGGGAGTCTGGCTGTTCCTGTGGAGGTATTAGCAAGTCATTTTATTTGATTAGCGATAGGAAAATAAAATTAAGACAATCTAAATCAATTAAAAAAAGATCTGGAAGGTACTTGCAAAGAATAGGAGTAAGCTGAGTTAACAAACTGAGGTCGTCATGACTCATTTTTAGTAGTAGAACAAACAGAAAGAAAAATATTAAACATTGGCTACATCCCTTCAATGTTGAAACAAAAGGTAACAATAATCCAACTTCTGATAGAATGTAAGAAAAAAATACAATGAAAATAATTCAGAAAAAGTACCAATATGAATAATACAAAACAGTTTCTTGTATATACTATTCCTGAACTTTTTATGCCAGAACTTTCCACACTCCCTGCTGAACAGACAAAGGAAATATTAAATGATAAATGTTAAATTCTTTTACCCTCAAACACACACGCTGGTGTGGAATCCACCCATCAACTATGTTTTTTGTGTGTTAAACAATAAATTTTATTTTGTTTAACTCAGCATACCTCTCTGTCTCCATCTCCAACTCGGAACACTGAACTTTAATTGGTTTTCACACACTTATCCTCCCATCAAAGAGCCATAGTTTACTGTGTAGGGTGTGGTCCACCCCATGTGTGTGTTCTTGCAACAAAATATTTCCAGTTGCCACAACACCTAGAAGGGAGTGTCACTGCCTAGACCAGGTCTAGGTGTTCATCCTCACATCCTCCGTCACCCTATTCATCCCCAGCTATGGGGGTGAGGGTAAGGTCACAGAGAGGCAATCCTTGTCGCAAAGAGGGACAAGCTTCTTTGACCTGGCTATGCCTGGAGAGCATTAAGAATTTCATTGTCAGAGCAGGAGTTTCATTCACACTCTTTAAAGTTTCCATTTTATTGCGTTTCATATTCTTATTACTTCAGAGTTTTCAACATCTTACTTGATTTTTGGAGCTGGTAAGAGTGTGTGTTCAATAAAAGGGATAGATTTACCAAAGAGAACTTTTTTTGATAGTGTGATGAAAAGTGATACATTTCTATCTTGAGTGATCAAAGCTCTAGTGTTCAAATGTTCAAAATTACATGAATAAAATATATATTTACTTTCACTTTATGACATTTCTACATGGATACAACATTTTAAAGCATAGTTTTTTCTCACTCTGATGGTAAAAAATTGGTACATTTTGTGTTCAATTTACTTGAAATTTTTCAATATAAATACATTTTTTAACAAACCAATTGCTTGTTTCACTTTTCCTCTAGCAAAAATGTTTTTTACAAATCAGAAAAAAAGGTTAAAAATACATAGTGCGTTTTCTTCACGTGTAGCATGAAGTTTCATAAAAAAGTGCTGTATATATATTTTCATTTTTTAATTTAATAATACATTGTTTCCAGCATGTAAGAGATCAAAAATTATGATATGAAAAGTAAAACAAATGACTTTTATTTAAGCAATGTATACTGTGTATTGGAATCCCCAGTGCTTGTGTGGAAGTTCCAGTTTCTAGCACATGTGCTTGAGGGTTAACTAGTGACATAATACAATTGTATATAATCTTACCTGCGAGCAAGTCTGTCATACAATTCTGTATTATTTGTTGATAGAACAAAAACAATATCAAACCATCTTTCAGGGAAGAAGTCACAGCCGTGGTAATCAACAATTTTACCTCCTTCATCCATCATATCTTCCATTTCATCCAAAACCTTATAGAAAACGTGACCTCATTATACACTTAATTCTTTAAAAACAATGACTAATTTCAAAAAACATATCCTACCCTTTCTTCATCCAAAACAGGGCACTTGTACACATCATCATATTCTGCAAAACAGTTATTCTCCCGAGCAATCCTACTCACTTCCAACCATTCCATTCCAGTTTTCTCAGCTATTTGAGCACATAACGTTGATTTACCGACACCTGGTGTGCCTAAAAACAACGACTTCAGAGGAGGTACCTTCTTCGTGATTAGAAAATACACAAAAAATACTTACCAGTAACTAAAATATTTGGAAGAGAACGTTCCGACATAATAACCTTCAATGTAGCACTTATAACACAGCTTCACAACCAACGCTATTGAACAGTGATCTCACTGACATTCGCAACAATAATCCACAGAATTATCAATTCAACATACTGCTTTTCTGTCACTCAGAGAGGGTACATTCTGGGTACGTCACTAATCATCTGCCTCAGATCTGCCTACCTTGGCGCACGTGTTTCGCAGTCCCCGCACACTACTTTTTCTATGCTGTGGAGGTTTCCGGAAGTACGGATAGTGTACACTCTTTGAAGAAAGTACAAACAATACCCAAGAAAAAATACGAGAAGTCATCAAATTTGGGAGAACTGCCTACCGACACAATTCATTCCTCCTATGACGTATATTATATACTTGGTGATTATTCATCTTGTAAGTAGTATTCAACATTACCAAACTTGGCATAATTGCTCAAATAATAAATTTATTGTCAAAAAACAGTACTGACTGCGTATGACCACGTGGAGGACAATAAACTAATTTACTCTCCGGAAGCAAGCAAGGGACCATCCCATCAATTCCGATCAAGGGCCCTAAGGCAGAGGCGGATTCAAAAATTTCAGCAAAAGTTCCTAGAT
>NNCF01133642.1:35637-59192 GCA_002313205.1 Laupala kohalensis
AAGTTTGAATACTCTGACCGGAATTACCCCAGAAGGTAATGCCGTAATGTAAATGGGAGTACACGTTTGCAAAATATACGCAACGGGAAATACGTGGACTAACTGCGTTAACTAAGTTTCGGAACGCGTAACACAATTTGCTTAATTGGGAATTAAGATTGTCAACGTGACAATTCCATTTGAGGTTGTCTTGAATATGGAGACCTAAGAATTTTCTATTCGTAACAAAATTAATTATATTAATTTCTATAAGAAATTATATTAAAAAATATACCTTGTCAAAATAAGATATAAATTCGCTTTGAATATTTCCATTTTTGTTAATTATTAACTCATGATATTTTGACTTCTTGTGGGCGATTCTCAGTGCTTCCATAATTTTTCCGGAATTAAAAAAAAGTTGCATCCACGTGGGAAGCAGCGGCAGAGGTAAGGATTGGTCCCCCGCTCTAAAAAAGTCTCGTGACTTACATAATTATATCCAATTATCACGTATACATTAAATGAACTACTAAATCACAGTCAGTATACAACACAATTTGGATTATTACATTTTGTTACTATTATAATTTCACTTAAAAGTCTTTGTTTTTTATGGTTTATTTAGATGTCTCTCTCTGTAATTTCCGAATGCCTTTCCTACGTTACCTGATTTTACTCTTTACCTGTAACAGAAACACAAAAAAAGATTCTTAGAATTTCTACGTTGATATTTCCTACGCTTCTTTTGAGATGCTCTGAACCGGAGTGGCGAACAACCCAATCTGCGCGTACCCATTAAACTTGACTTCCTGTCTGACTTACAAAAATATTAGTCACAACAAATTGTACAAATGTATATCTTTTTTAAATTAAATTAAATCATATGTTCAATATAAAATTGGTTATAGAAATCAGTTTCTACTTAGTTTATGTTGAAGAAATACATTTACGGCAAAAATTTTTTTTCATTTTCTATCAAGTCGAGAAACTTGTGATATTTGCTTATTTTATTTTATTTTAATTTAAATTTAATTTTCTTACCTTGTCGAGGCCCTCAGACCCCCGGGGTACAACCCGTGCCGCAGGTCCTGCGGACCCGCTATCACCGCCAATGGGAGGAAGAATTAAGGAGGTGAGCCGAAAAGACAATTTCGGCTGTGATTATTTTAGCATTCTTCCTATGACAAACCGCCAGATGGCGTGTGACTAAAAGAACGACTCTCGATTGGTCACATGCGAATATTACTCATTAAAATTGTTTCAATGTATTTTGTAAATCTAGTACAAAATACGTTAAGTCAATTTAAAGGTCAAGGATTTGCTATTAAAATCTTACATTTTACAGCAATCTTATTTATTTAGTCAGTTGAGTAAATTCATTTTCCTTGCGTGTGTTATAGTGAGAAGTAAGTCATGTACTATAATGAGAATATGATTTAATTATTTTATGAACTTCTTTAGTATATTTTCGCATCTTATCGGCAAAGTTGGCAGACTTTACGTGTGTGACCTTGGTCGTTTCCTTGTCTCCCGCGGTCGGCCACTCGATGCAGTCGAGAAACAAGTCTATTTCGTTAGTATACGCAGTATACGTGTAAAGTGATCCAAGATGCGTGTGGTGGTGGCGTGGCTGTTGCTAATAACTCGTTTAACATTTGGCGCTAAAGGAGGATACGAATTCCTTAAGTGTTGCGGAGAGAACGAACAACTTGATTCTGAAACGCTTTCATGTATCGTCTCTCCCCACTCAACATTATGGGAAAATTCGACAAAAAATCTTGCTAAGACTACCTTTGATTTATTAGGAGATCCTTATAAGTTTCTTTACACTGGTATTAACACTCTATCGCTAATTAGAGAGCTTGAAATTACTAAAACGTTTTTAGTTGACTCAAAATTTGCCGAAAAATGGCCCGAAGTGAAGAACTATGTAGGTGGCGTTCTTATTGACGAGCAACGAAATTGCATCGATATTTCCGTCAAACATAATCGATCTCTCGTGTTGGTTTTAGGTGTCACATTAAAAGCAATCCGTAAATGTTGTAAAAAGAACGAACGACTTAGTAAAGATGCCAACCACTGTGAACAAATTCCGGGGAGAAACCCATTAGATGCTGATCAGGAAATAATCGATACAACACAAAACGATTACAGTTGGGTCCCGAAAAAAATTCCTCGTGGTTTGTTAAAAGTCAAATATAATTTTATGTTGGATTCTAACAAATACAAATGGAACTGGGAAGGGAAAGAAAATGATTTTCCATGGGAGTTACGAGGCACGACACCGGGATCTCCAGCAATTATTGTTTTAAAAAATACCGATGCTTTATGGAATACTACGGAGAGTTACACGGAATTGTTTTGCTTCGAGGAAGTCTCCGAGGGCCCTTTATCGCCGAGGGCAGTGTTTGCAGCAGTGTACGACGTGCTGAAGTGTTGTGGGAAAGGTAAGTGGAGAGCTATACCTCGTAACTAACTTTTCATCTTATCTATGAATTTTTTTTGAATCCGCCTCTGCCTTAGGGCCCTTGATCGGAATTGATGGGATGGTCCCTTGCTTGCTTCCGGAGAGTAAATTAGTTTATTGTCCTCCACGTGGTCATACGCAGTTTGTACTGTTTTTTGACAATAATTTTTTTAAAAATGTACGATAATCAAGTCTGTACACCTTGCTACTTTACCAAATCGAATCATCAGTGGCGTGTTGGACAATTCAGATGCGATTTTTCGTATTTAGAATGTCCCAGAACTCCACGTCAAAAATTGGAGAGATAATAGAGCACATTAATAGAGAGAAAAAATCATTAAGATACACATGTTTGGAAATGTCTCCCGAAGGAGATAAAATGACTCGAAGACAGAGTGTAACTCAAGAAAAAAATGGCGTGTGAAGTGTCTTTATATCTCGAGTATGTTCTACCTGAAGCGACGCGTCAGCCTTTGTCGCAGTTAATGGGTTGAAATTAGAGCATCTGTTGGAATTTGTTGCTAAACTTGAACACAAATATCACAAATCTCAATTCCCTTAATAAAACACTTAACATTCCCTTTTACCTGCTGTTCTTCCTCTGTGTCATTTTATCTTCTTCTGGAGACTTTTCCGGACTCGTGTCTTTCGTCCCTATCATGAACTCAATCCTGACATGACTTTTTATTTCCATTAATGTTCTCTATCATTCCTCGATTTTTTTACGTGGAATTCTGGTACATTCTGTAAAGTAGTAAATCCATAGTAATATATAAACGCGTAACGAGAAAGCGTGTCTGTCTGTCTGCTACTTAATCACGACGGAACCACTGAACTGATCGTGGTGAAATTTGGCAAGGATAATATTAAAATGTTCAGGATGAACATAGACTAACTTTTATTTAAAAAAATGCGTGAAAAGAAAAATAGAAACTGATTTTGTCCATAAATATCGATGAAATCGAAAAAAAAACATGTATATTCTATTACGTCACTTAGACGATATCTCTAATGTGACAACTATGCGTGGCAATATTGTTTGCCTCAAAGAGTTCTACAAAAAAGTCCGCGACAGCATATGTCTATCTACAAAGCTTTACCTACATTTTCGAAAGAAGAAAAACGTGATTAAAAAGGAATGTTAAAACTCTTCAATTTAGGAGAATAATTTAACAAGGAAAAAGTCAATCATCACCAAATTTAATAGTTTCTTTTGTTTTGTGCATCTAACGAAGATTAGAAACATCTTTAAATCGTAAAATTTGGTCGAATGGTTTAGATTTTAAAAGCGTTTTAATGAAATGGTGCAGGCGATCTGCCGCCGTTGTGTCCTGCCTGAGAAGTGAAAATTCCACCTCCGTGGCTCCGGGTGCTCTAACAAGTAAAAAAAGAAAAGAAAATTCCAGGCAACGCCGGGTAATCAGCTAGTATTATTATATCTTCATATTTAGTGATTTTTAAATCTGAAGTTATTTACTATACCAAATGATTGTGTTAATACCAAGACAATTAATATTACTAATATTTTACCTATTGCTACAAATTTGATTAAAACAAATAATATTACATTCTACTTCTCTTGTCTAGTAGATGTGTGACTTAACCATAAATGTTTTTCAAATCTTTCCTCCCATCTCTATGTTCCGTTCTGTAATTAATTAACAGAAGTCAAAATTCGAATCACATTTTTTCTTCTCTGCTGCAGGTATGCAGCTCAGCAACGATCTCTCCGGATGCTCAGAGCGACCCGGCATTCAGCCAGACAATAGTGTGGAAGTGGATGAGGTCAACTGGCAGAAAAACCCGGACGATGCTTTCTGGCTTCCCAAGAAGTTGCGCAACTCGAGTTTGTCCGTAAAGTACTGGAAACTATTTCCAGGTTCCCCAGAATGTATTTACAACGAAGACGTATGGACATTGGAAAAATATTACGGAGTCCCTCATGTCAAGCTGAACATGACTTTTCTTTCCGGCGAGTCTTATGTTTTCGGAACGTCTGAATTCTGTTTCGAGTACGTCGCTGATGCGGTGAGAGTTCTTGTGGTGAAATGGCAATTTTTTGAAGACGCCGTCTCGAAATGTTGCTACCCAGGGGAGGTAATCTCAGCCAATGGTTATTGCATCAAACATAATGGATCAGATTGGACCCCAGGTAAAAAGTGAAAATAAGCTGCCGCCGATTTAAGTATATTTTCCACTAGAACACAATAAAATATCCTTTGGTGAGATGTGAGTGATGGTTTGTTTCATAAAGAATATAATAATAACAATTATACGTTTATTTCCTCCAATTACACATTGAGAGTTCATTGTCCTTTATTATAACAAAAACTGATCATTTCAATATTTCATTCAAGTTTCTTAGATATATGACTCAGCGTCATCATTCAATCTAAAATTAATAAAATGTTTTCTTATAACTTCCGACAGGAAGTGACGTTTAAATGTATTTTAGTCAATAGATACTTGATTCGATATTTTTCAAAGCTGACAACTATATTATTTATGAAAGTTATTCTAAAGAACCGTAATTCTATTTTAATTGACTTATTAGTTGTTGTTTTTCTATTCCTTCCCTAAAGCCATACTTTATTGCCTGAAAATTACATTCAAATATCCGAAGCATCGCTATTAAATAAATAAATCTAATAGTGGATACAACAAATGTAGTAATGCGATTTTAGAATTGGGGAAATTCGCGAAATTCCTCAATTTTTGTTGTAAATGGACGCGAGAATACTGACTTCACGAATATCATTTGACAAAACAGGTACTTTTTTATGTGGCAGTACTCTTTCGTACTTCAGAATACTATACATCACGAAACACAATATTGTTCTACTGTAACTATGTATAACGTAATAACAGAATTTGAATTTAAATGTTTGCTTCAAAGTAATGAAATGACCTGGACATTTTTGATTTCGGACACCAGTCCACTTTGTACCAGAACAGTGAAACACCGGCATTTAATCCGCCATCCCCATTTCATTTTTCTTCCTCAACGGTACTGACCCTTTCACTAAAGCTCGAGACTCTATTTACGGCATTTAGGATCATTTTTACCTGCTGAGGCTCAATTTACCGAACTCACCTTTTTCAACCTTTCAAAACAACTGTACTTAGGGAGAGGGTCAGGGGCGAGGGACTCCAGACGATTGCACCGGTCGCACCGGCGGTGGTAGTTACGCCACTGATAATTTACAGCAATTAAAATTAAGTCTTTTACTATCACCAACTTTAATAGATGGACTTATTATAATTTGATAAATGGTTTTACAAATGTTTCAGAAATCAATGTAATAATTTCAACGTCAGCTACATATTTCTTTAAAATAATTTTGAATAATTACGTTTATTTTGAAAAATATTCTCACATGTAATGTATTTTATTTTCTCATTTTCATGTAAGTAGGAAAGAAGAAAATGCAGTATAAGTACATTTACAACTAAAATAATAATAGGGCCAAACAAACGAATCATTTAATCGATGCACAAAGTAATATGTTGATAATAATCAATACTTTTTCGATTAATCGAATAAAATAGTCGATAATTGAATTAATAGCGTTTAAATCGCTCATTTCTAATAGACATCAATAGAGAACATAAATATCCTTTTTTGTTAAGGGGCACAGAAATGGAGAAAACTACTCTAAAAAATGTTAATTTTATTTTGAGAATAATGGAATTCTCTTTCAAGGAAAGTAAGACTGAGACAAAGAAATTTACTTTTCCCATTTTTTTTATTATCTCATAATTTCAAGTTTATGTATAGAAACTACGACATGAGGAATATCCTGTGGGAAAACCATATCCTGTGGGAAAATGATTGACTCTTCGTAGTACCGGAAGATACGATAAGAGGTTTCTTGTTGGTCACAACTGGAATCTCCAAAAGGGAGTGAAGGGATGTTGTCGCTAAGCTTAATCATAGGCATTCAGATGACTTGGTTCCGCTATTAGATCAAACCAGTGGTATCCAACTGGTGACCCGCGGACCATATCGAGTAATAGAACATTTTTCATCAAAATCTTCATCAAACGTTTGGTGGCACAACTTTGTGTTACAAATCTATGCTGTCA
The DNA here is from genome assembly GCA_002313205.1 of Laupala kohalensis. Lineage (NCBI taxonomy): Eukaryota > Metazoa > Arthropoda > Insecta > Orthoptera > Trigonidiidae > Laupala > Laupala kohalensis. Next base: position 42,173 of record NNCF01133642.1, read on the forward strand.
GAATTAATATTTGGCGTGACATGACATGTCAAGAGAGAAAATAGAAAATTACAAACCACACAATTTCTGGTTAAATGAGAACATTTAACCAGAAAAAACTCTTGCGGTATAGCCCTAAATTGGTTTCTGTGTGTATAGCCCTGATGAAGGTAACGTTCGTTACCGAAACGTTGGCAAAGTAAAAAATAAATAATTAGCCAAGAATTCTTCCTGGTAATTTCCAATGACTGATAACATCACCGCGAAGAAAACATTTCATTATATTAAAATACTTTAAAAAAAGAAAGAAATGTACTATATAATTTTCCAGTTTGAAATAATATAAATTAGTAGATGAGATAAAATTGTGTTAAAATTAAATAAATATTACTCATTAGTTTTATTCGTCGGGTAACATTTTGCAAAGTACCATCCAGCGCCGGATCGATCTCTCAAAAGTGTAAAGGAAATGGCCCGTAGGCTAAAGAGAAGTTGGACAACGTTGAGTTAAGCTATTCTTTGTTGTGCGATGATTTTTGTAGGAATAATGGAAATTTCATGGGCAATAAGCTGAAATTCAGGAAGTGTATATTATAAACGTAGAAGGAGAAAACTGTGAAAAGGATTATAACTTTCATTGTTATCATGTGGGACGGATTGCACATCTTTGCATGGAAAAAACTTCTCAAAAAATCTACTTATACTATACGCCTACTGAACCTTATATTTCAGTCACCGTTGGTATTTTAAGATTTCTTATTTCTATAAATTTTATGGAAGGTTTGTATTTCAATTAGGATTCGAATTTTAAAAGAATTGTTACAGTATAGGGCTTTAATCACCGAGATGTTCGCGAATCCTAAAACCTTAATAATAATAATAATAATAATAGAGACCAAGAGATACGTACAGGTAGAACTGTTCATTACTACAAAGCAGATATAATAATGAAAGATCTAGAGAAGATTTGTTACATCACTGATGTTAGAATCTAATGTGACGAAAGAGTGGTTCTTAAAAATGCCGAGAATAAATTAAAATATGAGAACTTGTCGATTGAAAATGGTCAACTGAAGTTGGTTTCCACTGGTGCGGCAGTTCGGCAGAAATTAGACAAAAACCTTTGAAGTATTTATTGAAACCGTAATTGAGACCAATTTTATTATGTACAATTGTGACAATGTTTAGATTAGATTAAAAATTGGATGAGCCTAGTTATGAAGCCCCGCACGAAGGCACGTGTTAAAAGTCCTGCAACTTTCCTGGTACTATTCCTACTTAAGTTGTTACGTTTACATTAATTTGTATAATTTATTGAGCATTTCTTGGATGACATTCTTCGGGCTGTCTTGAATTAGTACTGCAATTGTCAGGGACGTTTCGAACTAACATTAATGTTACGGAGCTCTTTCTAACGTGCAATACAGCACAATTTGTTCAGTGCATCTGTGCAGTACAAAATCCTGAATTGTGAAGTAAGGAAAATTTTACTTTTTTTTCTTATTTGAGAGTGAAATTAAATGGAAATAGGTTGCTTGATGTGAAACAAATGTGTCGGGTTACTTGAAATGGAACAGAACTAATTATATTAATATATTTAGTGCAGCAAAACTTAATTTGTACGTTATGTCTGTTTACCAGGTGAAAGTTTTAACATATGTTAACAAATGAATTTTCAATTTCTGAATGAACAAGGTTCATTTCCGAGCTTCAAGTTGGCCGCTAAAAAGTGAGAGGATTAGCATGTTATTAGCACCCAAAAAATCCGGTTGAACAAATTTCCTCTTGCATTTGGGGGGTGGGGGTGGAGATCCAGCGGGAAGAGAGAGAGGCACCAGAGAGTTTGTGTTCGAAAAAATTCTTCAATAAAACCCTGTCATATAATTTGCTCATCTAATTTCTATCTCCAGTTTCATCTGAAGCGAGAGGAAATTTCGATCCTGTGACCACTTCGGCTGGAAGCGTTCGATTCCCGTTGCGAGTTCGTTGTGAACGATTCAGTATCCATTCCATCAATTCCTCCAGAGCGTTTGAGCATTTCGGTGGGAAGCATTCTGATGTGGAGAAATGGAAGACGGTGAACTATTGCAGCGATCTGCTTCAGATGGACAATGGGGTAGAAGAAGTTGTTGGATCGTGTGACGACGCACCCACTGCAAATATCTACGAGAAGATTCGCCCGTTGGGAATGGTGTCTGCAATCCTATTGGCGGCAGCAGGGCTCTTGGCTGTGGCGCAGTCGCAGACGAGGCGTTCGGCCCATGGACGTGCCCTTGCGTGTCACGCACTTTGCCTGTCTGCTGCCAATGTCCTTCAAATGGTATGGTTCTTCACGTCTCCTGGACAAACCAACAACGACTTCAACTCTTGTGCACCCTACGGTAAGATTTATTTGTACTTCATTTGTCTTAACTTCATTAAACCATGTGCTGTTTAACTTCAGCTCTTATATTAAAGAAGTCTTCCCAGTTAATAATCTCGCGTCAATTCAGCTTAAATTGTCTGTACGTAAATTACAATTAACATGCATTACATCCGCCTAAGCGGTATTTCGCTTGAAAGTTTCGTATAGAGGCAATAAAATAACTTCTGTCTGCTACGCTTACACCTTAGGTTACTGTTTCAAGAAGATTCAATAATATTTAGCAGTGTAAATGGTCCAAGCAAACGTAGAATACACTTTCGTAAACTGAAATGAAAGATATGATAATTATAAAATACATAGGAGGACAGCAAACGCATTGCAGATACGAAAATACATCAATTTCTGTCTACAACGAAATTACATTTACATTACACTTTTGCGATATTTATAAGACTGATATGTTTTGAAATAATATTCTGGATATTAATTTTACTTTCAAATTTCAAATAAAAGACAGTAGTAAGTTCATTTAACTGCTTTGAGCATGAATAGAGCACTGGAATGAAGACGACCAAAATATAGAGAACCACGTCGGAAATAACCCTTTCGCTATAGAATATTTTCTCACTCTATGCTGTAGACGGAGAAACGTATATGAGAAAGTGTGTGCAATGTTTCGCACCACTAGTTTCCCTCTAGTTTACATTGTTATTCCGTGTTGTTTTATCTGCTAGTCGTGTTTAACTGTGTTTTAACTTTTCCGCAGTGTTTGACGCAATGTAAAATTTCCTCTTATTTTCAGCATTTTCAATCTTTTTCTTCATGACTGCAGCGAACTTTTGGCTCACTTCAATAAGTGTGAACATGGCAAAGGGATTTCGGTGAGTACAACGTAATGTACATATTTAAAAGAGGTTGTGTTGGGAAGAAAGCCGATTAAAAATATTACCTCTTAAATCAACAAAACAATTTTATAATATACTAAATATTAGGTGTGTTATCATTAAAAATAAATGTCTATCTAAACTTAATACATTTACAGATTATCACTAGTCCAGTCATATGGTAGTTTGGCGGGGAAAAATATAGTTTTTTTTCTCAATAGATCTTTATGTTTTTGGAGGTATGAATCCGAATTTCCACTTTGCCACCTAGTAAACCCTGTACGATTAGAGAATATTCAAAAAACTAAAAAAAACGCCCTTTTTGGTTTTTGGTTTATAACAAGAAAAGTACGCGTTCTGGAGAAAAGTACAAAAATGCAAAAATCACAATTTAAGTCGCAATAGTTTTTTTCGCGGAGCGTGGTGAATTTTGACCAAAATTTTGAAATGGACCCCCAAAATCAGTTTTTCTTATGTTGTTGCTTACAACTCAAATATTATACACTTTTAGAGAATATTGTCCAACAAAAATTTAACTATAACTACATTAAATTATGTAGTTTTAGAAGAGTATTTTCGTCAGATGAACATTGTAGGTGTAAGTCAATACGTCAGAGCGCAATTAAGTTGAGTGTATATCGGACGCAGCCGCTATGCTAAGAACACCTCAGCGTAAGATCTACTTTCACAATGTCCTATTTGAAATAACTCAACATGATTCAAATAATTTACGTGTATATATAAACTAAATACTTTAAGTAGTCGATTAATTGTTAAGAAAATATTATTTCTGATTTTCGTAGAAAAAAATCTTACTTAATGAATATAAGAAGATAGAAGAAAACTCAGACCTTCCGCTCCACTAGGATATAATTGTTTTTAAATGACTGAAATCAAGAAAACCTGCAGTTAGGACAGCACAACAACTAATAGAACAGAATTTTAATAGCGGAGAAAAATGGGTCACACAGTGGCAAGTGAAAGTCGACCCAGTATGGCACCCTCTACTCAACCTCCAAAAACTACCCCACTGTTTTAATCTCCCCCGCAGAACCTGGGTCCGACTACATAGGGTGAGAAAGGGTCATGGTAGGTGTGGAGCTTTGCTCCATAAGTGGGGATTGATGCAGGAGCCCAGATGCCGCCCTCCAAACTGTGCGGCACATAACTTATGAGTGTCCACGAATAGCGTTCCCTGGCAGGCAGCAAAGAAAACGTCTTGATAGCCTCAGTGAGTGATGTTCTGGGGCTGAATTCGAATGACCTAGTGCTGTGATTTGCTGTGATTTTAGCCAAGTAATAATGTTTTCCTTTTTTATGACCCTTTCTCTCTGTGTATCTAATGTATTTATTTTGTTGATGTATTGTTATGAAAATATTAAATGTATGACAAGTGCCATAAGCTAAATAAATAAATCACATTACAATCAAATAAAAATGTTTAAAACTATTTAATCAGCCTCCATCAAGTGATAAATAAAACCATGTTTTCAATTAGCGACCAGAGATGGATTTCAGTCACGCGCGTTGTTGCAGGGCGTATCACTCCAGTGACTGGTATAGCTTTGTCAGCTGTTGACTGAATACAGCATCAACGCGCGTGACCATAATGTACCGCTGGCTGATTATTCAAAACATGGTTTTATTTATTACTTGCTGGAGGCAGAATAAATATTTTTAAACGTTTTAATTTGATTGTAATGTGATCATGGTATTGTTATGAGTGCGACAGTATAAATTTTATTCCTTAAAATGTGTCATGTCATTTTTAGCAGTGTTTTCGAAAAAAATTAATAACTCATTATATTTTGCATATAGAAGCTTCAAATTAATAAATGTTGTCACAAACAAAACAGGGATCATTTACCGAATAAGAATTGTTTTTGTCACTCTTAGTTTATTTTATGAAAAATAATAAAGCCGTCGTATCGGCAAAAACAGTTTCTTAAAATATTTCAGGTTTTAAAAATTTAATATTTATTCGTACAATAAATTTTTTTCACTTGTTTACGTGTAGAACAAAATTACACATCAAGTGGTGGTACTTGTGTTTTTCTTCAATTTTTGTTGTACTCTCCACAGATATGAGAAATAAGGGGTCTGTCATAAAAACATATAGTAAGTACCGGTTTCACGCGTACGTACGTGTTAAGGTTGATTATGCATATACTTCTTCCGTGGGTACCTTACACGTGGAGAAGATACGTGATAACTCTCCTAAACACGTAGGTGTGTGTGTAAACGGTACCTGAACGCACACAGCATAGTATGTCACCTGGTTCACATATCTCCTGTATATTCCAGGGTTTAGGTCTGGGTGGAAATGGTGTGCGGTTGTGGAAGGCGAACGGGTGGTGTAGTGGTTAACACCCCTGCAATCAAAGCAGAAGTCCCGGGTTCGATTCCCGACTCGTCGCCATTTTCACCTGACTGATAGTTATCTTATATTGTTGAAGTGTCATTATGTTTATTATTTCCCTGTTCAAACATGTTGAAGTCTGTCTCTCCAATGTATCTAGTATTGCCTGAGAAAACTGTTTCTTGTTGAAGGCAACATTTGGGTGCCATGGCCCATGCTGTTCGTCATGGAGGAAACGTCGCTTGGAAGCACTTTGCCTTCATGTCTCTCTTCGCATGGGGAGGTTCTCTCCTCTTCACAAGCTTTGCAGTCACCATTCATAGTATTAATTTGCGAAGAGACCTGGACCTGGGATTCGTCACCCCCACGTTTTTTGAGACCCGAACCTGCGGATATGAAATCTATTACCAAACCTTTGCTCAAGGTAGGTAGAGTATATTAACTCTTTCTTTGATTCTCAATTGTATTGCTAGAACTAATGCAATCACTTCTCCTAACTTCAAAATGTTTCAAGATAATAAAAAAACATGATCAAATAAGGCATCATTTCTTTTTGTAATATTTGGATTCTTTGATTGATTGAATACATTCTTTTACAGAAATTCAAAGGTACTGGGAATTTAAATCAACGATACCCGATAAAATTCGAGGAATTCTACAAGTTGAATACTTTTAACCACGAGACATGTTAGAAAGTCTTGGTGGGTCTACACCAAGTATTATGGGGTTTCCAGCACATTCTATTTTTGTACGAATACTGCTTTCATAATTTAAATACATGGGTAGACATTTCCGCGACAAAAACAAAACATATTGTTTAATATAGTTTACACTCTTCATTCGTAAGAAATGTACACTAGTGGAGAAACAAGCAACTTTGTTTGAACGAAGTGTCGTTTGCATTTATTAGATACATGGGGTTCACTCACACTAATCGAGGCTATTCCGCAATAATACCCTAATTGTGCAGTAGTAATTGCATCTTAGTATATTGAATTTTCGACTACTTCATGGAAAGAAACTGCGTTGTTCTGAATAGAGATATAACGCGGTCGCCATTTTCACTCGAGATTAGTTGACCACGATTTAAAAAAAGAGCAGAGAATTCACTTTGGAATGTCTAAAATGAGGCTTTTCTTCACACAATATGACTTTTGAGTTAAAACCGTAAGTGAAAAGGCGGGAACGGCATTATATCTCGATGACTAAGAGTCCTTAAACAAGAAAGAACAGTTAGCTTTGTTCACAACTTAAGAACACGTAATTTCTCCTGAGAGCTACATTTACTACACACAAATTCTCATAGCCCTTTTGGCGCCAGCTGTCACTCCTGCTCGCCTCTTATTGGTCGAGTAAGGAGAAAGGGAGGGAGACACTACAGAATCATATGATCAACTATAGCTGACTGAAACCACTATGAAGAAACGTATTATTTTCCGGAAATATGATAAATTCCTCATTATATTTCCGTATCTGACGGTTCTCTCTTGATTAACTACTCTTAAGAGAAGATAGTTTGTCTGTATTTATGATATTATTAACTGGTTTACTCATCGACAAAAATGTCGTTCATCTCTTGCGAAGGAACACGGGTTATTATTGTATACTAAATTGAAATTCGCTCCGAAATGCCGAACACTCCACCATAGAACACTGAACTACTGTTGCATGCTACAAGCACCGCACCACAATAATAATTTTATTGATCCACTCAGGGCAATACAATGATGCGTGGCGAGTCATAACAACAACAAGGAGAATAGTAAATCGTACACAAACATAATACAAAAATATTTAAATTATTCTTCTGAAACTGTTCGAATTTAGCGTAATTGTAACATTTATATTAACTTATTTATGTACTACGATATTTTAAATTAAAATTTTGGATCATAGTGTAGGAACTCATTCCTACATATACAGGGAAACACATACCTCAATACGTATGATGAACTCCCTCATGTAATTAACACACGAAAAGTTACATGACGCCACAAAAGCGAGCGCCATGTTGTTTATACTGGTCGTCAAGACGAAGAATCACTCTTTGCACAAGAAAGTCTCTACATACGACACAAGAGAATATCCACATTGTAAACATTAGAAGATTCCATGGAACATTAGAAGATTCCATGCAACAAGAACACGTCTCGCTTATCTGCCGAAATACTCGAGAATCTTCGAGAACTCGGCCCAGCTTATTAAGAAGCTTCGAGAGAACCTCAATAGACGTACCTCGACTCACCTGTCTCNTTACGTCGCCCACGCCGTCTACTATTAAAGTTTAGCTTATAGCGACCCTGGCAACCAACTTTCAGTACGACGGGATTTCTTGCTGAGTAGACATCGGCTCCGATACTAACCTCTACTAAGAAACCCAGCTCTGCGAAATAATTCTATGTCCAAGACCTGTGACTGAATTATCTCCAACGTACAAGCGCCGACGAAATAATTCTAAGTTCAACCTGCGTCTGAATTATTTCAACCAAAACGCCGGAAAATTCTATGTCCGAGAATCTGTGACTGAATTCTCTCCAACATACAAGTGCCGAAATAATTCTAAGTCCAACCTGTGCCTGAATTATTTCAATCATCAACACGCCGAAATAATCCTATGTCCAACTGAGCAAATTCCAACTTCGAAGTATCACACGTCTCCATCTAGTAGACTGCCGGAGGATTAACTCTGCCTCCAAAGCGTCATCCCGAGACGCCCTCACACCGTCAGTCGTGGAACCAATTCCTCGATCCGAAGATACGACGCGCCATCCTACGAGACTAAGCCGAACTTCGACCAGCAACGCCGTCACGCGCTAAAATATCGTACTCCANCATCACCAGCGGTGCCGTCTAGCGACGAAGAAGAAGACTTCTTTAACTTCGACAACCAACTTGCCTAAAGTCGTGAGTTAGGCACCATTTTACAGAGCTTTCAACGCCTGTCGTTTGTCGCCCCGGTGTTATTTATTGTTTATAATTCAATCACTTGTTTACATAATAAACCTTGTCCTATTCAAACCTCTGACTATTTATTTTGGAAAGGAAGAAATTTTATCGCGAAGCAAGTCTCCGTACTGGGACTTGTGAAGCAATAAAAAATCTTCCCCGACAACTGTATATTAGATATTATCATTGACAAATTCTTGTATACTTTAGTAGTTTCTATTTTGTTGGTGGAACTATCGGATTAGGTTGGTGATAGTGGATTTGTTCGGGTTTAGTTACCACTAGTCTGGGTCGCAAGTTTTTGTCATCATCAAAACGTAGTTTTTGCAGATTTTCATAATGGATGGCATATTATAAACGAACCGAAGAAATGGAACGTGATTCATATGATATTTTACAGGTGAGAAACTTGAAGATCGGTTGGGTGCTCTTTGCTATTACTACGTTCCTGCAGCGATCCTGGTGGTAGTAAATGGAGTTTGCGTGTTTCTAACTGGATACACCCTCCGCTCTCTTCAAAAAGACAAGCAATTCCTACAACGAGACACAAAAGAAACACAGGGATGCATTCCTCAACAAACTCTACAAAAGTAAGTATAGCAGGGGAGGTACTTATACCTTGAGCCATGAATTTTCAAAACGTCATAGTTCCCTAAATGTAATCGATTGAGTGAATGTTAAGCACTCTTTCTCCGTCAATAAAAATGTACATATGTACATTGTTTACTCATTAAAAAATATATCTCCAGTTTTGAAATTCATTTAAATTTTGACATGTGGTTGAAGGTACAATATGGTATATTGTATATTTTATTGTGAACCACCTCTTCTACCTTGGCTCGCAAACTTAAATGGCATGTATAACCAAAATTGCAGGATTAAAAAAAGAAAAAATACAACTTTATTATTTAAAAAATGGAAATACAAAAAGATAAAATTAGAACACTTGAGCCACCCTTCTATACAATTTTTACAGCTCTTTCCTAATCTGATGTAATTTGGGTTTAGAATACATGGATTTTATAGTGAGTTCACCTGAACTAATTGTTTGAAAAGGATAAAATATATCAAATTTGTCCTTTTCAAACAATTAGTTTAGGCGTACTCACTATAAAATCCATGTACTCTAAACCCAAATTACAATGAACACATTGTGGCTCAAGGTATAAGGAGGTAAGTATTTTCTTCTCACGTTATGATTTCTAGTTTTAAAAGCACGCACTGAATTTCTTATTATACTATTTAATAAATCAATCCTACTTTCATGCTTGGATACTAACTTTATAATATTTACTATTTTCTCCAAAGCTATATGAAATAACTCCAGAAATAAAACTTTGTACATCTTGCAAGACAAATAAGTATGTCATATATGACTAAATGAATGGAAATGGATAAAGACAAGAAAATGACATTTATAACAGTGTAGGTTCTCCTAATAAAATACAAAAGAAATTTTCCTTCGGTGGCTCAAGGTACAAGGGTCTCCCTGCATATGAAGCAGTGAGAGAAAAAGTGGTGTAACTCATTTTTGTTTGTTTGTTTGTTTGCATTAAGGTCATATATGTATCCTCCATTGTAAAATCTATCATCGGTCATTCTTGCAATATTTTCGCCAAAATGGTCAATTTCTGACCTCCCTCCCCGTCGTAACATGCTGTCACAAAGATGAGACCCCCCTCTCTGTGAACATCTCAAATTTATCAAGTACCTCCCTAGTTTTGAGAAAAAAATATACAATATTTTTGTAATTTTTTCGGACATTTATTAAATTTTATCGATGATGCAAAAACATTGCTACCTGTTTTAATTGCCTGTTATCATTAGAGTGCATATTGAAAAGATGAATAATGATAAACATGATGTTATGGTAGATCATTTAAGGGAGTCTAGTAAATCAGACACTGTAACTATTATTATAACAATCCGTACTATTCAATGAATTTTAGGAATCATGGTAACCGAGGATGTCCATTTTTATCAGAAAATTCGTCCGTCCACCTTCTTTGAGGTTCGAAATGGTTCCCGAGATCCTTCGACCGTTGGGGCTCGCTTTCTGTTGTCCACATATATTAACAATCAGCAACGGTGAAATAGAGCGACTGTTGTACCTCGAGTCACTTTAAAAAAAATTACCATTAATGTTCATGTTTCTAATTTTTTTGAATTTATAAAAATATATAATTTATTAGCATCTATTTAACTATATTATTGACTCTGTAGAACACTTGAATCACAAACGGAATTTTTTGAAGATCATGATTCCTTGAAATCTGTTAACTGATCCATGGTACAAGATCATCTTGTACCTTGGATAATAAATGTTGGAGACAGGAAATAAGTTAGTGTTATGAAAAACAATAATCTATTATCCTCCTGAGCACCAGCTAGTAATCAAAGAATTCGATTGATTGAGGTTCGATTCATCGAGGTGCGACTGTGTATCACATACATACAGACAACAGTTTGTCTACTATCATTATGACATTTTATGCTAGATAGAATTATTTATATAATTAGACGTACATATAATTTCTAATCAACATATCCAATATATTAAATACTGAAAAGTTTTAATTAATACTTCTTGAAAAGAGTTATTTTGAATTGTGATTGTTTTGTGTACAGTGCTCTCCTCTACACCAAACTGCTCTTCACTGCGGGCATCACTGAACTTGTGGTGGAGGCCATGGGCTGGGCGTTTGCAGGGCAAAGGCGAATGGCGTTCCGTTCCGCTTCTTGGCTAGACATAAACGAGAGAATATACATCTTCGCCATCATCACCACCTTCGTAGATTTAGTCCGCGCCATTACTGTGTTGTGGCTTTGCTCTGGTAAACAGGGCTGCAATACCGAGGCACTTAGGAAGATGAAAGGCTACCTAATAATCAAGTGGAATGGATTGAAGAGATTGTGTTCACACAATTCAGACATTGAAATGACACATTTGTAGATCTAAGGGACGCAATAGATTCGATGAAGTTTCTAAGGCTAGAGTCCTGTACGTACTGATGTATCAGCGGCGTCCGAGACCTCTCAGCGTATTGATTCTCATTTAGCCCGAATTGGTTACGCACAATTTCACATATTTACCTGTTTATCAGTAGTGGCGCAGGTGCTCTTTATTTTTCAAAAGCATCTAGAGTAGGAAGAAAAGCCCAATGGGATGGCGTTGTTTTCGGGATTCTTAGCCCCGTTGTAGTACTATGAAGAAATGCGCGTAGCGTTTTCGAGATTCATGAGAAAGTCCGCATTACATTTCCGTCAGGACTCTACCTTAAACCTCCTTTGCCTTGCTGAAACTTCTTGAAGATGGAAATGCCGTTTGTGTAAATAATTTTGAATCAATATTTTATATTCCGTCATCTTATGACAACATAGGGGAATTAAGATTCACGGGAAACAGCAAAGATCCATTTATTGAAACCCAAAGAAAACTTCAGAAATGGAATCAGCAAGATATATACATGTATTATGAGCGTTCTTGCTACACTTGCTAGTCAAGATATTGTAGAAAATATTTTGAAAATATAGCAGAAATAAATTTAAATAATATTTTATCATGAAGTATTTTATACCACGTCATCACCATTATATTTACGCGAAAACGAAGGAACAATCAAAGATGACAGGTTCATCTTTATTGATATGTGATTTGAGACGATAACATAAGGAAATTTAAATCAGAGATACAATTGTCAACGAGTCTCGTTGCATTTTAATAAAACCTCCTTCCAATGATCTTAAAATTAGTTTTCCTTCAGATAATTATGACGATATTTTCATAATTAACTAATTAAATCACTTAAATGCATCTTGATATTTGGAGCATATGACTTGGCAACATTGCTTACGTTTTCTCCTGTAATGTGGTGATGGCATTTGTGTTCTTCAATGCACACTTTCCCCGAAATTCATAATTGGCGCCTAATTCTCTGCTGGAAGCGATGTGACCACTTGTTCACGCCCGATGTCCTTAACAGTTATTAAATTTTAATTCTATACAAAGTACGGACTAATAATTGTTAAATTTTCTGCTATCTTCAACAACATTTTTTATTTGCCCGTCATAATTGTACATTCATTGAATCATAAAAAAACTGCTGACAGCAGAACCAGTTTCCTATTCTCAGCCTTTTAAATTGAGCAGTAATCTTCATACTGCTATAACCATTTTGAAAACCAGCGAGATAAGTAGTTCTGTAGCTTCTGTCGTCGCTTTGGTACTTCGAGCGGTTGGGAGTGACACTTATGTCGCGAGGCACCGTTTCTTCTGGGGCAAAGCTGCGTCGCACCGGAGTTGCTTGTTTAAGGACAGTAAACCACAGTTTGCTACGACTGGGGTCATTCCCTATTCTCTTCCGTCCATAGGTCTTTAATTGTTCCTCAAGCTATAGTGTCCCTCCTTTAGTGGGGTGACAAGGTTTAAGTTAACGTCGCCTGACGACACTAGAGTGACATAACGAGTGAACCGAGGAGGGGTGATCCTGTACGGTTAATAGGAACCTAAGTGGAAGGATCGGGGGTTTAGAAATGAAATGGCAACTCAAGTCATGGAAAATATGGTTTACTCCACTCAGCAACTTACAGGAGTCCTCCAGAGCGGGGGCACGTCGAGAGGCAGGCAGCTAGTCGAGCGGTCGCCATGGGTAGGCGGTGGCGAGATGAGGTCGGTGGCAGGCGCAAACGAGCAGCGTACCACCGGTAGTAGACCCGAAGGGCACTCGACGAGACGACGGACGATCATGAGTAGAGACGGACACACACTTCTCATGGCCGCCTTTGGGGGTCAATAGACTAACAGAGAGTCGTAGGAACTCTGAACATGGCCGGCTCAGGGGGCGAATGGATTAAAAGACTGTGAGAGTTTGTATCCGCCAATTCGGGCGAGGCAGTTCGAAATAGCGAGTGACAGTCTACTCGCGGCGTGCCACTGTCCTTCTTCCCACGAGACCTAATGCGCGGTGTTTATATACCACCTAAATGCTGACAAGTTTTTCGTTTCTCTTTCGATACGTGTGTGGTCTGTTGCAAGCTTTACGTCACTTCCAATTAGTATGGGACCACAACGTAAACTGAATTCAATGATGAGTAATCGACACAAACGCATTATTTAGTGCAATAGTCACGCTCTATATTATATGATCCACCAAACAGATATATTTTCTTCAACGTCTGTTTTTTTTTGTGGGGCTTTACGGATCGTCGACATCAAAGGTCATTGGAGCCCTAAAAACTTGTACAGGTAGGGAAAATGCAATTACGCACTAGGGAGAACCAACATGACTCTCCCCGCGTGTGGGACTCGCCGAATGACTCAACCATACCCACTAAAAACCCTTCTGAATTACAATACATCAAGAGCAAAATGAAAGATACCCTAGACCTAATAGCGTCGGATCGAAAAGAACAAGAGGTGACCATGGTAGGTCAGGAAAGAGAAAGGAAGGAGCCTATCACAAGTAACAGGAAGTAATGCCAGACTCAGCTCGAGCATGTAATGCCAGACCCAGCTTGGGTACGAAATTTATGTGTCCTATTATTATCGATGGATCATGTTATGGAAGTAATTACAAAAACAGAAAATTACATTCGATGACATGCACTTCCGCATCGAGAATTTAAGGAGTTCCTGAAAGAATTAGATTCTGAATACGGTGACGTCGTATACTTCAGTCAAGTCGGATGGTTAAGTCGTGGAAGATGTTTACAGCGGTTTTATGAGTTACGAGAAGAAATTGACTTGTTTATGAATGACAAGCCAAGACCTGTACCAGAATTAAGAAATACAAGACCTGTACCAGAATTATTGGATTTATGCTTTTTAGTGGATATTGTCCAAAAACTCAATCAATTAAATATTTCATTGCAAGGAAAAGATAATCTTATAGTCGATACATTGAATCACATCAAACCATTTCAGAAGAAATTGTTGTTATTTGAATCGCAATTGAAAAGTAATAACGCTCAACACTTTCCATTGTAAAAATAATTTAAGAAATTAAAATGTAACAATTATATCAAATATGCAAAAGAAATAAGAAAACTTACTGCTGCTTTTGAAAGCCGATTCAGTAATCTGGAGTTAGACAAATACAACAAAATTTTAAAAATATATTCATCTCCCTTTCATGTTGAAATCGAGTCGGCCCCAGAATAACTCCAAATGAAACTGGTTGACGTACAGTACAATATTAAATTAAAACACATTTTTGAAACATCAGAATCAAAAATAGATTTTTATAACACGTCACAAAAGAGAAATTTTCCAATTTGAGAAATCTGGCACACAAAGTTGTTAGCGCTTTTGGTTCAACTTACACCTGCGAATCGTTTTTCTCGAAAATGAAATTGATCAAACAAAAAACACGCTCAAACATAACGGACGCTAACCTGCAACACCAATTACGATGTGCAAATACCCAAATTGAGATCGATTTGCAAAAGCTAAGTGAAAGAGTGGAGAAACAAATATCGCTTTAGTAAAATAAATATTTTTTAGTGATTTCCTTTTTTTCTTATGTCATTTATATTTACATAGTTTTTAATTTCATTTTTAGTGTTATATATTTCTTTACAATATGCGTTTAGTATCATTATTATTATATAATATATGTTTACATGTAAGAATAATAGTAAACACAATAATAATAACAACTCATTATGTTTCAATTTTTCACTCCAAAAAATGTCTATAGTGGGTCTAAATCTAATATGGGGATATATAATTTTATATGCGGCCCGCGGAGTTATGTTGCATTTCCAAAGTGGCCCGTAAAATCATTAGGGTTGGCCACCCTGCTCTACATTATCCAGCGATAGACTATCCCTATCATGAATTCCATCAGCAGCTGAGCGGTCGACCCACGCGTTGCGGGTATCACTGGCGCATTGTGGCGTGTGTGGCAGAGCAAGAGCGGTAACTGTTGGGAAAACAGGGGGACGACAGCATTCAGGCAGCGGAAAGGAGCGCTTTCGTAAACGCAGCATTCACGAGGGAGTCTGCTCAATTGGAGATAAGGGCCTACTTCAGTAGGGAGGAGTAGAGTTTATATGGGTCGAAAACAATTAAGCTTCCACATCCGCAATATCAATTGCAGTGAGTTATTGAAAACTTGGGACAACATTAACAAAAATGTACAATTATTAATTTGACTTTTCTATTTTAGTTCCTGATTACTAATGATGATCTTTAAATACTATTACCTATCTTCTTTAAAATAGAGGTTTTACTCATTAAAGTTTTATGTTAATATGCTTGGAAAAAACATGCGTAAAAAATGATTTTTCTTTGGGTATTAGGGGTCAGTTTTTGAATTAAGAGGATGAAAATAAAATTTTTAATTCAATACTACTACTAAAGAATAGAAATAAGTTCGTGTAAACTTACATGCTTGACGACTGGTACAAAAATCAAAATCTTTGTATACTGATATTACAACGGTTAGTAAAATAAGAGAGGTATAATAAATAATGCAAAGCTCCATATGAATTGTGAGAGCCAGTACGTGACTCACCCTTGCCACGAATTGCAAATGCTTCCATGAGGATATCCTTTCTCGAATGGGAAGAGCAATGAAACACGCTGTCAAAATTCCCAACGCAAGAGCGAGGGGGAATGCAATAAAGCGGTCTCGAACATATCCCACCTCACAAATTATCTGAAAAATATACAAATTATTGGCAAGCTATTTGTTTTCTTTATAATGCGTATGATTTAATATCCCTTTATCTTTAACTGAAAAAAAGAGCATTTTATGACGATGCGCTTCTTTTTTATGAGAAAGTCGATACTTAACTTCAACAATGCATGAAACGGGTCAAGCTCAAGCAAGAAAAGAAACAAGTATTTAAAGCAAGTCACGACGCACACTACCACAGACTAAAGTAGACATGTAAGCACGATAGAAAATTCAGTGTTTCCACCTTGAGAAGTTAAAGTGACCAGATCCCGCGTAAAATTCTCATAAAAAGACATATTTCAAGTGAAAAAGAAACAGTAAAAACTTGATCATGTAGAGAATATCGTATTAGCAATTTCGGCATCGAATCGCCAATGTGAAAATATCGATATAAATATTTTCGTTTCAATACGTTTCGTATGATCGGTTGTCCGACATATCGTTGCAACCCTTATCATGACGGAAATGAACGATGCGAACTGAGCAGTGAGGCAGGAAATTTGTTAACTTCTTAGACCAACGAACCAATTCTCCAGGAACCGCGCAGGTCGAATTTTCGCTTCCGAGGAAGGACACAACATTAAAACTCTTTTAAAATCTAAAACCATTCGTCCAAATTTTACGATTTAAAGATGTTTTTAATCTTCGTCAAATGCACAAAACAAAAATATTAAATTTTATGATGATTGATTTTTTCGTCCCTGAATTATATTCTTAAAGTGAAGTATTTTTCCACTCCTACTTTTAATAACGTTTTCTCGAGAAAATATAAGAAGGTAATTTAAGAAGCAAAAATCAATCATCA
>NNCF01133642.1:59479-111354 GCA_002313205.1 Laupala kohalensis
AATTTGTAGCTTTTCATATCCATGTCCCAGTTTAAATAGCTGGGATGTACGAAGAGTCCGACCTCTGCGACTAACAACCGCAGATGTAATGCTCGGATATAGTGATCTGTATCATATCTAGACGCTGTTCCTCCGATCTCGGTAAAATTGCGACGAGTCTAGTGAGTAAACTCAAATCAATAGCTGAGCCTTACTGGTACTCGTCTTTCGTGGTCCTCAGCTGGCCTGATATATCCTTACATCTATGTCGATAAAACATTAACACATACATAAAAAGGATGGTTCATTTGAATGGAGACATCAAAGTATAAAAAATAGGCATCGTAGAAAAAAAATTCAAATAAAAAGTTAGTTTCAAATGAATAATTCATTCGTGCTAAATGCCTCATTTACTTGCATTTCCAATGTGATGTGTATTTCTCGAGATTTACTGCAAACTTTGTGATTAAAAATGAGCGTTCATATTTAAGATTTCAAAGTTTCTCCCTTACTCCTCTTTAAAAAGAGGGCAGATGTCGAGTTTTAGCAGAAGTTAATGAGTTTTTCTCGCTCCCCCCCCCCCACCGAATTAAAACACTAGATACACTCCTGTTCAGTTGAGACTAGTCATATCCTACTTAGTATCCTCTAAGGGGCTACGTAAACGACTCTTGGCTTTGAAAACAGAAACCTCTAGAAAGTTACACTAATCTCATTCAATACCCATTTATAATTACTTTTTGATATCGATAAATTAATGATTCAATTTTGAAGCTATACGATCGAGGAAAGATATTTGAAAATTACGCTGTTTAACGAGATTATTGATAAATCTGAGTCGTAATAGAAATAAAAGGGTGAAAAACAATGAGTAGCACTCGGTGGCATACATGACACTGCCTTGTGGAATTGGTCCCACTGAGAAAATTGAAAAAAAAATTTCACATGAAAAAATAGACTGAAAATAGCATCGACTCCGTTTCTGAAAAATATCCTTCAAAGGAAACTAATAATACATTCCAATGTTGTGGAAAAAATAATTGCATCATGTGGAAAGAAATAAATTTAAATTATTAGGAAACGAGGATATAGTGTAGACATTTTCGTACGTCTACTAAAAGATGTGTTGGAAGCTAATGAATTTCCAGCCAAAGAAATAAAATATATTGAAGGCTTAACGGTAAAAAATACCCAAGTATATTGTTAGGAATTAGCTTTTGGTACGTTAAGTATAATATATCATTTAGGACATCATTAGCATCATTGTACTGTATAAAATAATGTAAAGACTTGGAAATTTTCATCACTTAAGGCAAAAGGTATTTCGATGAAATTTAACAATTTAGAAAAAACATGGACTTGGATATTTTTACCTCTAAGCCCTCGATATGCCAAGGAAATGCAAAAATGCCATCAGAAATAAAATGGTTCCATATTTTTATTATGTCTTATCTATTCACTCATAAAGCCAAGTTATCGGTGTTGCAGAACCCAAATCTCACACTCTATGTCTGTTTCCAACCACCAATTTAGGGCTGAGTTACATTTCATTCACGAGTGGTATAAGGAAATTGAAAAGCTTCCAGAGAGTGGAAGGAATTGCATTTGCCTTTGATGTAAATATTTGTGGAGATTCACTGACGATCGAACAAAAATAATGTAGGAAGCCACATTCCTTTAGTGATGCACCATTCGTCTTGTAATAACACATGTATTAACGTTTATGCTTACTGCAGGCTGCGGTTTTCAGATGGCCTTGTCTTGACTCTCTGGATTATGTGATTACACCTCGAGTAAGATATCCATAATAATTTGTAATCTATCCTCTATCGATATAAATAAAAATGTATATTATCTTTTCTCAAAATCTTAAATCTCCGAAAGAGATGTCACATCTGTGACAGGTAAAAACATGTGTTAAAAAACATAGATATAAGAGAAATATCACTGACTGACTAACTAACTAATCACTACATTTCAGAAACTACAAAGCCTACAAACTTGAAATATTGACAGATAGGCTTCTTTTAAAGTGCAGACATGCGCTAAGAAAGAATTTTACGAAAATCCACCACTAATAGGGTGAAATGGGGGTTGCAATGTATTATGTATTTATTCCACCATAACTCTAAATATGTCCGGAGCAATTTCAACCAAACTTGATAGACATATTACTGACTATATGGAAACAAGCACTGTGGGGGTAAGTCATTCCTTGTACCCCTATGGGGGAGAGAGAGAAGGGGATGACATGTAAAAATAATGGGAAAATCCGATATTATATTCGAAACCATACTTCTCGGTGCCGTTGAGATGGATACAAGCGTCCCCGATGCTTTGTAAGTCAACAGTCAGTTCACATTGCAGATAATATACCCCTATCATCCCTGGGGTAGGGGTGGGTGGGAATGAAGGACAGGTAAACATAATAAAAAACGACCGACATTAGTTTTGAAGAAATCACTCTGATTGCTTGCCAAAAAGCAGTTAAAAACTGCGCGTGACCTTGTGCAAAACAACAGGCTAATTTAGCGAGTCATTATGGATGTGTTACGTCTGCTTCTTGGCTGTTACCCATTCTTCACCGCAAAGAGTACATTCGTTTCATCATTAGGAGTATATAAAAAATTATCGTACAATTTTGATGGAAATTTCCATTTTGTGAGACAAATAAAACGAAATTTTTGAATCCGCCTCTGCCTTAGGGCCCTTGATCGGAATTGATGGGATGGTCCCTTGCTTGCTTCCGGAGAGTAAATTAGTTTTTTTTCCTCCACGTGGTCATACGCAGTTTGTACTGTTNAAAACTCGAGATTAAGGTCGGTCAGAGCAACTAGACCTATGTAGCCCCCCAAAATGTTCCAAATGATAGTTTCAACCATTCTTTATCCATCGGCGATGAATTTTTATCTCCTTACAGGCCAAAATTTTGAATTATTTGACTGAAAATTACTATGGACGTATATGGAGAAATTTTCGCGATCTTATATTTCTTTGATACAAAATTATTGGCTTTATATAGCGAAAAATAAACAACTAAAGTATAGTGCATGAAAATAGCAACACAATGACGTAATGATGTTCATTACTTACACAGCATTTCAAAGAATAAATCAACAAAAACTGCGGATAATATTGTTCTACCGGATACTGCAGGGGCGACTGAAGATAATGTGATCGTCGTCAAAGAAAGAGTTTAACGAAAATCTAAACTTATTATAAAGTTTAAATTCACAAAATATTATAACAGTAAAAATCAGTAGGGCGTATTAATTAATTAGAACGCCTTGAGTGAATATCAACCAACTTTCATGAATAGTTGACAATTAGACTTCAGTCAACGCGGAACCAATACCTTAATAATTACAAAATAATAAATGATATTACCACCAATGAATAAATCCACATCTACACGAAGGAAAATCGGAGATAGGATGGAGAAATTTGATTTACATTTCCTTGAAGTAGTACCTGCTTCCAGTTTATGCACATAGTCTATTTTTTTGTTATTCCTAAGTTGTGGTACTCGCCGATGAAACACCTTTCACGAAACGTTCGATGAAACGCTGGAATTTAGCTCAGACAAAGGTCGAAGAAGCGGTAGGGAAGTGTACATGAAGGTGATTCCAGAGAAAATGGAAAAATTTGTTCTGATTGAATCAGCGATCTCCAACTGATGGTTCGTGGACCTCCGATAGTCTGCAAGAATAGTTTTCTAGTTTGCTGATATATCTTGCCATTAATTAAATATTTTATTCATTACAGAACAGAAAATAATTTTGTAAGAAACCGGGCATCATGAAACGCGGCAAAGTGGTGTGCACTGCGTCTTAAATATAAACGGTTTTTCATAAGAACGACGAAGTTTCCGGAAACTTCTCATGAATAGCTCCAATGTTATTTTAATTTCATAAACATAAAGTGTAATTTGTATGTAATGCGTCTGCTATAGTGATATTTTCCTTGGTATGGAATTTACGTAGTCAAATTATTTGTCTCTGCTTCACTAACATAATTTACTGTTCCAAGAGCCTAGAAAATAATTTATCAAGAAATGTATAACAAGCATAGGGAAAATACAGTTTTGGAAAACTGAAATTAAAGATATAATAATGATAGACGAATCAAAAAGTGACTTTACATACGAAATAACAGTAAAATGGATATGCGCATAGTAACACATTGCATCGAAATTTTGTTTTTGTTTTTATTCCTCATAAATCTTTAAAACTTACACGAGATGCGCATGTGCAATGATTTTGAACAACTAGTAAATGATGAGTCCGATTACATTAAAAGAATGACGAAATAAGTTCCAAACAACGGAATCAGTAAACGCATTTACTGATTTAAGAAAGTTTATTTCAATTTACATGAAGGTTAAAGTGCTCAGTTTTTATTCTGAGAGTTCGATATTTCAAACAGTATAGTCAGTATTGGAAACAGACTACACGCATGTGAATCAGTGTATTGTCGAACTGTAATTGTAAACAAACACATTTGTTTATAATTGCAATACCAATTAAGACCATAGACTGTACATACGAGAAGAATTACAATTGTGTGCAATACATCGAACTTCGTTCATTGAAGTCTGAAAGTGGATCTCACAAAAAGTAAGATTACACTGAAGTGTTTCTCAATAATTCTTTCGAACCTCTGGGTCCCAATTACCTCTTGTTTCTGGGTCAAAGATTAAAAGACATGTCGCTCACTGTTACTTTCGAGTGTTTATGAGAAGAGGTTATGTGCTTCTTTCAAATAGACTCTTTCAAACTTACAACTGGAGCAATGTTGTACTCTACTGTGAAAATTATAAATCTGTCCTCAATTTTCATCTTTCATATGTGAAAGATAAAAGATAGTCAATTCAAAATTTTTTCTCTTAAAAACAGAACAAAATTTCTATTTTTTATATTGCGTATTAAATATTGAACATATATGTTGATAAAATCATTAGCCTTACGTGAGAAATTTTAATATTGAGGAAGCAAAATTTTAGTGTGCTTCTTAAGTGGAATAATACACTGAGAGAAATTTCTTGACACTTTCCTTCGGGAGGGGGGTGAAGGATTAATGTGAAAATATGTGATACTTTTCTACTATTTACGTCCATATTCAAGATAAATAAATAAATTATGACGTACGGCCTTTTTTTGGACACAATTCTTCTTCGTTGTTTTTTATTTTTTATCGTATCTTTTATCAAGAGTCACGAATTATATTAGTAAAATGTAATAAAATATATTGCGATCGACAAAAAAGGTCTATGATTATAATTGATTTATATATGCTACCATTTCTTGAATTATCTTCAGCGAATTATAGGAAATGGTACGTAAATCTTGGCACCGTATTTTGGAAATACATATACTGAGAAATAGATAATCCATTATAAGTTTTGAGCCAGATTTCACAGCATGTACCGTCGTGCATGAAAACTTCTACGTAAATGGAATTCCAGATGAGTGTTAGTTAATCAATACAACTTTCGATCCAAAGTTTTCTAACTTAGATCATTTCAAGCGTTACGAAATTGGTTGCAAGTTTCAATCCTCCGAACAGAGAGTTGAACATTTTAAATTCATTTTTTAATTAATGGCAACGATTTACTATGAAAAGATATATGAAAAATTGTCTACTCCTAACCTGGTTTTTGTTTAGTCCGACTTTAATGTAGATTTGTTGGTGAAGGTTCCCATTTTATTTATCTCCGTGTACGTTTGAAACAGGGTTGGCCACAGTTGCCTGTCGCGAGAATTTTGCATGTGAGGGCATATCGCGGGTAATCACAGGGTACCTCGCTGAGGAGGGGATGACTGTGAGGGATAGACAGCGCGTCTCGCTTTACGCTCGTTTAGATTGTTTCGTGGATATTTCAGAGAAGATTTAACCCCACCTCCTTCTACGCTTTCCTTAGTTGCACGTAGGTGTTAGTAAATTCTTAAAGGGGCAAATCGCTGGAAAACTCTGATTTAGAGACTTTGAGATAATAAGAATTCGAACGGAAACGTATGGGGTTTTAAAGCTTATCCTTACATATTTCAATACAGTACTTTGGAATATTGTCAAGAAAATGTCTTTATTCAGGGGTGGTATTTCAAAGAACCTTCGAGTTTTTGTAATTTATTAGTCAATTCTGATGTACTGTAACCTATTGTAAACTTGTCTAACATGTTTTAATTTATTTTTCTTACAATAAAAATATCAAGAATGCCTTATTATAATGGTGTACATACATTCCATGAAACATTGTTGGCAAATTATTTGAAATTAATACTTCGTTTTGACATTATTTTCGACAATTACGAGGGGTGAAATTATTTTTTCCCTGATTGGGAATATACATAATGTGTAGAAGCGGACGGGAGGGGGAAATCCCCTGGCGATGACGATGATTGGTAGCTTTTGAAACGTTCTGTGTAATAGGTGCAACGCAGAGGAGTGAACTGTGAACAAGCGTTCAGCGATATGATGCGAAGTTGTGCAAAACTTCGTCTGCTTCTGTGGAAAGACTGGAAACTGCAAGCGCGCCATCCGTGTACCACCGCGTTGCAGATCATCATCCCTGTTATGTGCACACTGCTGCTGGTTTACGAGCGATACCATTTCAAACCGGAGTTCCACAACACCACCAGATTCGATCCCTTCAGCCCTTTGAACCTCGTTAACGATGGGGAAAAAGAAACGGATTCGGAGCAAGAAGCGTACGTAGCGCACGAAGATGTACTATCAAAGAGAATGTATTTACGATATTTATGCTTTATCAGAACATAGTTTAAGGAATTTCCTCTGAACAGCTCTGGGGGTACAAAAGTATCTGGAATTCTCTTCCTACTGGAGGACCTCCCCAGAAAAAATTAATTTTGGAATTACCGTGATTTCAATTCTACGTCACTAGAATATGAAGGAAACCAAATTTCCAAATTGGTCTCGAAACCAAACGTTTTTGCGATTGTTTGAAATGTTACTGACATGAAAACAATTTTTTAACCAACAGATTTCTCGTAACAGTCTGCCACCTACAACAAGTCTTGGATCAGAAAGACAATTTGCTGATTTCGATAACACTTCCACATAATTGGTGCCAGCACTAACTCGTGCAACTAGAGAGCATTAAGTCAGTTTTTAGGTCATAGCTTAAAATACGTGCTTCATGTACCTCTTGTGCGATTGTACTAAAAGTGTGATTGGCGTTTGTAACATACCAGTCATGAAAGTCTCATTGATCATCTTCTCAAGCACACCATGTCTCTCTTGTTGCGGCAAGCTTTGATATTTTTTTTTAATTTTAAAATTAAAATCTTACCATTTTATTTTTAAAATAAAGATTGAAAACCCGACGTGCCCAACACAACTGAATAATAAATGATAGATTGGTGCTTGTAATACAGCATTTCCTTAATGATGTATTCCGATGGAATTCGACCCTCCATAATTTGGAGTTACACGAGCCAGTCACGCTTGCGGAACAATCGTACAAGTGGGACATCAAGAGTGGTCTTAAATGAGAAAGTAATATATTCTCTTTGATATAAAAAATTATGGACGAGATAGCGATGCAATTACTAAGACTCTGCTTCTTACTCAGTCTTCCCTCATGTAAAGGGAGACATGACATTGTTCAAGAAGTATTTCTTACCTAATCGATTAGAATCTAATGATTACTTTTAGCCATCACGAAGCTACTTCTTCAGTTTTAGAACAGCTCGCGGTGTCTAACATAGTTCGAAAATTTAAAATTCCTCATAAATTTTATCTATTGATTTTTACAATTCAATTACATTTTCCACGGAAACTGGTACTTGCATACATAGTGCGCGTAGGAAACTACGAAATATTTTTACATAATTTCCAGCAATTTACAGTACGAATCGTCAATTTATCTTGATGTAATATTTTTATTTCAGGACAATGGAATTAAATCTAACAGTTGCATGGAGTACGAAAAACGTGGAGAGCGAGTCATTCAAAAATGAAATTCGAATCCTTATGAATGTTTTTTTACAAAATTATATCAAATGTAAGTTGGTGTTTTCAATATTTTCCAAATATTTCATTTAAAATAATGCATAAAGAAGAAAGCGATACTTCAATCACAATATTACAGCAGGCTCATCACAGTTGCGAAGAAAATTAATAAATCATATTTGAAGTATTGCAAAATAAGTTGTATTTAGAAATAAAAATGATTAACTTTAGACAATAGGGTTTCATCCCTCACTTAATCTCTCCGATCGAAATGTTTATCATTTATTAGCGGAGTCTGTGTAAATAACTCCCAAATACAGAAAAAAAGACATTCCCATATAAGAGGTTTTAGTGAATTAAATTATCTTCATTAAAAAGGATTTGCGTATAAAATCTACATAAACATTTGATGGCGAAAGTAAATGTTCCCCGGGTTTGACTCCGGTTTTCCTCCGGGAAGTGGAGGATTTTAAATAGACGAGAATGTCATTTAATACTTTTGTTTGTATTGATCTCGAATTTTACAATTAATTTTGGAAGGATAAATTATTACAGGGCATATTTATTATATAATTTCTTAGTATTAAATCTGTCACTGCCCTTGGGTCCTTGATCGGACATGATGGGATGGTCCCTTGCTTGTTTCCGGAGATTAACTTAGTTTATTATCCCCCACATGGTCATACGCAGTTTGAAACTGCTTTTTTTGACAATAAAGTTTATTTATTTAGATAATGTGAAAAATGAGATATTTATACAGGAACCCAAGAGTTGGCAAATGTGAAAAGTAAGTCGGAAACCACTCCTACAAACAATTTATCCCCTTCTATCGGGGGCGGACACTCCCTCTCTAAAGGAATAGTTTAAATGATGGGAAACAAATGTTTGAATAAAGTGTATTTACTCCAACTGACATCTAAAAAATTCATTTTTGACATTATTCATACGATTTATAGACAAGACCAAATTTAACGAATGAATGAATTTTTTGAAATTTATGTATTTCACATTATATTATTGAAATATATACTATTAAAGGAGTAGGTATAGGAAATATTTCAAACTTTACAAAGAATACTTTTCCTAAAGTACTTTACACTTCTTGGGTCATATTTATTTCCGAATGAAAAGTACGAGGGCAAGCCAATATATAAGTCGCAAACCTCAGTATCCCTTATACCGTATTAAATTACGAGCGTAATTTTTGCCAGCAGATGGCAGCAAATGTATACTTGTCGTATAGGCTACGTGACATCTCTAAGGCACGCTGTCAGTTAGAGGCAGCCTGTGCACGATGGCGGTTGTGTGGCATGAGTGTAAACGAGAAGAACAGCGTGCAGTTGTGCATTTTTTGTGGGTCAATGGACTGTCCACAGAAGAAGTGCATCGCGAAATGAATTCCGTGTATGGTGACAATGTTGCCCACGGAAAGTTGTTTTCAATTGGATCTAGAAGTTTAACAAGGGAAGGCAAAGTGTCAGAGATGAGGAGAGTCCTGATCGTCCTGCGGAGGAGCATTTCGTTTTCAAAGCTGCTGTTATGAAATTGGAACATCCATCGTACAGTCCCGACTTAGCCCCCAGTGATTTTCATCTGTTTGGGCCCCTAAAAAATCATTTGGGTGGCCGTCATTTTGAAACTGATTATGCCGTAATCCTAGAGGTTACTCGTAGGCTGCGACAGCAACCAAAATACTTGTCTGCCACCGGCTTTCAAGGACTTGAAAAAAGATTAGGGTAAGTGTCTGAATGTACAGGGTGATTACGTCGAAAAGTGAAATAATGTCAGGAAGTTACATTATTTATTATTGCCTCTGTCCAGTTTTGCGACTTATTTATTGACTTACCAACGTAATAAAAACACAAATTATTCCGTGTACCCTACACGTGGAGAAGATATGTGATAGTTATTGTAATAAAAACACGTTCGAAGAAAACTGAATATAGATATAATTGAAAGTACGTGTCATATCTAAGACATTTTGCGAAGAAACACTTTTATTTTCATTCATTTGTAGTAAGGATGCTACATTTGTAGTATAAATAGTGAAAGGTCATAATGTTTAAACCGACAATTTTTGAATTGAAAGAAAATATTTATTGTGAATCACCATAATGAAAGTAGAATTTTTTGTCTTTTCGACGCAGTAAAAGAGTTCTCAACTGAAGAAAATCTTTTGAAGCATTTAAGAGGAATCGGTGTGATGGATTCCGAGGATGGCGGAATGGTGTTATGTGGCGTAGTATTCCACGACTCGCTGCGAAGCGAGACGATATGTTCTCGAGGATTGCAGGTGAGATTCGAACAAATTAATTGCAGACGTTTTATGTTCACTTAATACTCTCAAACCACGCTGAACGGAAGGGAATTTGGAGTAATTGTTTACTTATTAGTAGAAATGTGCAAAGTGCCAAATTTTAAAACACAAATTTATTACAAAAAACTCTGTATAACGCATTTTTTATTTCTTGATTCTTCAAACTGTAAACATAGGAGAAAATGGTATCTCTTTGTCATGCATAATGAAAGTTTCATGGTCCATAAAATTAAAGTGGAAAAGAGAAAAAAAAACAATTTGTGAAAGATGCTATGTCCAATCTCATATTTATTGTGATATGCGCCACTCATTCTTTATAGAGCTTCCTATAATTCTCTTGATGCTCTTCTTTAGGTAAATAAGAAATCACTGCCAGCAGATCTTTCTTCTCTTCCGTCGTAATTGACTCAACTAATGAGGCAATTAGGAACATCGTAGATTATACGTATTCCACACGCTTCCCTTTCTTCACTACCAAAATTTTACGACCAATCTAAAGTTACCTGTATGATTCTTTCACCTCTGCACTTCCTAATTTCGCTGTATTATAAGTTGCTTCACTCCTTTCAATTCAAACCCATTTCATACGAAACACAAGAATTGCACATTACACCTCTCAGATGAAATAGACCAGGAACAGAGTATGAGTATGAATTTATTCCTTTTCAGAAATGTGTACAGTAAACATACAAGATATAAATTAGAATATACCCTTTCCGCAATTGCCACTATACGCGGCTAACTGAAGCAAAAAACAATATCAAGAGTTTTTTATCAAAACAATATCAGAGTCGAGCGCGGTCCTTTCAAGAGGAAAAGAAAGAGAAACAATCGCACACCGTGACGTCTGTAATTAATTAAGGAACCAAACACTACAAAAGAAAATCGATGCTTAGCGATGCTGCCATTTTGTGATGCTCTTTGCAACTGTTTATAGTCTACTGTGGACTTTGTCTTGATGATATGTAATTCAACATGGGTTTTCGCACATTTCAAGTGGAATATCTCTTTTCCTCAAATTTTGGCACTTTGCACTTTTCTACTGATAAGTATCCAATAAATAAAATCCGTATCATAAGCTCATTGGACAAAATATTAATCACAACCAGTTGGTATCACAGTAATCTCGCGTAACACTCCTTCTAGCGTTAATAGGGAGTATTCACATGCAAGTTACTTCTGCGCATACTCAGAAGTTAACGGAACACAAACGCTCCTAACGTAGTACGTTACAAGGTCTCTATTTGCGTATGATGTTACGCAAATAGAGACCTTGTAAGAGAGGTCACAGAGAATTTTGGTCTGTATTTGAGGTTATGTCGATATTAGTTGAATTATATACGCTTACGTAGAAGTACTTTATTTGGGTTTACAATTTTAGTACGATTTGAGTCGAAGGTACGCTATTCAAAATGCATCCATTACACTAATTCTTTCCATACGCTCTACGCGGTTAGCGTCATCAACGCAACTATAGAGGAAACGGGTACGTTATGCGAAAAATCTCTATTAATCTTCTCAATTCGGCGAGGAAGACAGTACACAAGTTTCATCAATAATGCCACATCCAGTTGAAGCCATTCATTGATTATTGAATCCTGTAGAACTAGCAAATTGCGTGGACGTTGATCACTACATTTCAACCGCTATTCCTAATTGTCCCAGGCATATTCTCTGTGAGTACACCACATAACTTAGCCGGCCAGTTGAGGTGCGATAGAATGCCTGAGTGTTATACACGTGTAGCCCTACGAACACGGCTGTTGTCACCCCAGAAATGTGTGTCTACAGCTTTATCATTATGATGTAGGTGAAAGGGTAATACTTGGTATTAGACCAAGTGTAAATAAACATCCCGGCACAAGTAAAGAGTCCAAGTAAAGGTACGAAAACACCCCCAAAATATCACAGAACCACCCCCGACTAGTGTGCTTTGTAGGGGGGGGGTGACTGAATATTCGTCTAGTGAGCTTATCTCAATAGACAAACAAAGTCATCACTGCAGCATATTTGATGTCGGAAAATCGAGTTCTACAACCTAGAAACAGGAAGTGTCATCCCGGAGGTAAATTACGTTGGAGAAAGCTGTCCACAAATAGAACCCTATTCCAAATGTAACATAATTTAATTCTTAAGTCTCATACATCGTCTTCTTGGTTAATTTTCGAGGGAACAAAACTTTCAGACAAATTCATATATACGACAAAGGAATTCAACGATTAGACACAATTCTTAAAGATCATAAGAGGTCTTGAACATTTAACTATTATTTTGCTTGCATTATAGAATAGTTGTATGATTGAGAAAATCAAATTATATTATTATTCTCTGGCAAATATAATTGTTACATTTCCTGAATCTACCACTCTTTTCTATTAAAGTAAAAGATATTTCAAGTAATTTTAAAAAAATTCTGTGGTAAAGAAAGATTACATCATTATGAGTGAAGGTAAAAGTACCAGTACGATCAAATACAAAGAAATCGTTTAATCTCCATGAATCAATTTTATCGCACGCTCAATTATCCCATTATTCATGTACAGCAGCGTTAAAAAATATCAACGCGCACTGAGAAAAATATATTAGTATATCTCACCTTATCCCTCATCTTCGTCTATACGATTCTCTATCATGTTTTCTATTTAAGATTCATTGTAATCATAATGAAATTTGTTCCAGATTTCAATCCTTCACACTATGAAATTAATTCCAACTAATAAAAGGGTGAATGGCAATGTCCTTGTGTTACAGTATTTTCAAGGAAAATATTTTTTTTCTATCGACTTCAAGTAGCGTAGTGGGTAAAACACTGACCAAGTAATCATAAAATCGGTGGTGGAGTCTTATAGAATGTTAATTTTCCTCCAATATTGTGTACATTTCCAGTAAAATCAGGATACATCTTACCAGGATTTCGTTTCGATTTTCTTATTTCGCTTTAAAACGTACTACTTTGTTTCTCTCAGTGTAATGGATTGTAACACTTTTTCTAGATCAATTCTTGTATTCGTTTCTTGTGTACGTTGGCCCATGCAGGTGACATTACGTTTTCCTGCAGAACTACGATCTTCGGGCCTCCCGAATGTAAAAAATAACTGGAATACAGATTTGAACTTCCCTCCAACAGAAGACCCTGGTCCCACAGAAGTGAGTATGGTAGTGATGATTCTAATTAACTATCTGAATATATATGTATTCTACACATTGAAAACAACGACACATCTTTTTGTTTTCTGATAAATGACCCTTTTGAATTTAATTGAATTTATACTAATTAAGAGTACTTCTGATAATTTATTTTCTATGTAGCACGCAAAATCGGATGCTACATACAGAAAAAGTGAAATCTAGTGCATTTTTCTCAATTTTTAACTCCGAAGATTTCGTGTTTCATCTGGTGGGAATTAGTCCAGAATAACTGCCCGGTATTGGGCAAAGAAATTGGGAAAGAGAACTATTGGAATTCTGGGGAATGTAAGGTGTTGAACTGATGTTAGACTGGAGATGAGGGAAACCATTGCTGGAAACCTCACTTACTGTCATCGTATAGATTGCAGAATCGCATTTGCGTTTGTATGATTTATCACTGGTTCCACAGTCAATCCTGGTTCGGATCTTTGTCCGCTTTTGGAGGTGAGGCAGATTTATATATAGGCTCATTACACAGGGGTCTAGGGGCGTTGGTATTTGGGGGTGACAGTGTCATTAATACAATTCATATTATTATTTTCGACTAATGAGTGACTTGAATAATTACAATTTATTAGCCATATTTTCGGAATAATTTGACGAATTTGGAACAGCGTATTTTATATTCTGTAGAAATTGTAAGAAGTAGTGAACTATTTCTTTTTATTTTAGTTTATTGCCCACGTAGCCAAACACGTATACTTTTTACCATAAATTATTCATTCCAAAATTATTTTAAAAAAATACCTAGCTAGAGGTCTTTATTCTGTATATGTTAATGAGTATAACATATTTATTTTCGATCTCTCACAGACAGTTGACTCACCTGTGTACTACAGTGAAGGATTTCTTACAGTCCAATATTTAATTTCCACTGGTATTGTGAAATTATGCGCTAAAAACTTCTCCCTGGTGGAAGCTTTGGGAGACATCGTAAGTTGAATTGTCTTTTCTGCAGTGCAATTTATACACCATTATATTATCGATTATACCTGTTCGTATATAGTGTTCAAGTGTGGCTCTTGTATTTAATCTGAGTCCGAATTAAAACTAATTTTTAACTATCTACACTTTTACAGGAAGAATACAATTATTTTGTCAAATATATAGCCGTCATTCTCAAGGGGTTTACAAACATTATTGTATACAGCAACAACTGATAGTTGAATATGAATTGAGATATGATCCAGTTATTTAATTGAATTAACATAATTGAATACAGTCTTTTCTCAATTATTTAAATATCTTTTCAACGAAAATTCTTTCGTCGGAATATCCGCCATCCTCAAGCTATTATAAACTATAAGCAAAATATAATAAAAGAATATGAGAATGCAAAAGATTTATATATACGAGATAATATATAAATAGTAAAAAGGCAATTCAAAACGGATACTATAAATAATAAGAAATGAGCATTTTGCCAGACAATGGTGAATATTTCGTCAACCGAGTACTTGTCCCAAATAAAATAATAGAGGAAAATATTCAACTATTTTACATTCTCTTTTCTCTCCTCGCCGGATATGCTTTATTACTCGAATTGAATAGAAATATAAAATAACAAATAATTCAAAACAAGTTTACGAACATTGAGGACAAGTGTTACGTAAGTGAAATATTTAATACTGCATTAAATGTACTACAAATAATATGAGGATTTGAATTTACTGTTTACGAGTATAAATTAGAAAATGAGTGAATATTAATATAAATAAACTAATATAACAAAGAAGATCTTCTAAAAACATTAATAAATACTAAACCTGGAATAATTTGATTGAATAGAAAAGCCAATGCGTTTATAATAAAGGAGAAGCTGATGTAAACAACTATACAAAAATCACAAGAAAAAAGTATGTTTTGTAATGCACCCACGAAAACATCTCGCAAAGTTTTCATGAAATATTTTTGAAATCCTTTAATGCAGTTTTGGGGAGTGGGCTACTAAATTGAATTAATTAAATTTGTAAAACATTATTATAGAAGACTAACTTGACACGAAGAAAAATAAAGTTTTGTCAACTCTCGATAAAAAAACGTGCTATAAAAACAATTTCAAATTACCATGATTTGTAAATCAAATATTTGGAAATATCTTCGGCTAATTTGAAGCAATTTTAAATTATTTGATCAAGTTTTCTCCTCATCAAAATCTGTCAATGGAATCTAAGTTTTGTATATACTCGTGAAACAAAGAGGTTTCTTTAAAAGATTCATCCAACGAGTAGGACGTTTTTTTGGAGTGTAAATGAATTGATTAGAGATTTCCGCTGCTTACACGCTATAATTCTCATACGTAAGTTAAAATGTTTTATTAAGCGTTGGGGATAAAGTGAATGAAGAAATTATTTATTTATGTTTGTAAATCCATTGGGGATCACAAATGTAGACTATTCAACATCTTCCTGTAATTGTGGATCGAGGTTATTAGAGCAAACTTCATTCCCATTCAATCGAGTCCCGCAAGCAGAGAAACACCGGCGACGTCCAAAGGTCTCTGAGCGCGTAATTTCTCACACGCGGCCCAAACGCACGACGCGCGATTTCTCCAAGCCTCGGTTTCAAGACTCCCATTTCTTTTCATTAGAGTCTAGAGGAGGAAATAAACCAGGTCGCTCTGTTATTCATACCTACTGTTTTTCACGTGATCTATACTCACTTATGAGGAGTAGTACTATGAGGCGTTACACCAAGCATTTTGTGCAGTTATGAGAAATTCTGCATTACATTTCCGCCACTTGCGCTTCTCTACTTGTAGGACTCGCTATCCGCACTCACTACCCTCCCTGGCCTGGACTACTCCACGCGGTTGACGACTGAAATCCTCTCTTCTCATTGGGTGAAGGAGTAACACGATACTCACAAGGGAACATTCAACAAGCACAGATCGAAAGTGACCCTGATTTTTGAATATTTTTTTTGTGGGGCTTTACGACTCATGTCGACAGGGAGAGCCAACATGACTCCCCCCGCGTCAACAACACACCAAAACATATCTCACAACATACATCAAATGGAGGGGGGGCTAAAATGAGGGGGGACAAATAGAAAGGGGGGACAAAAAATGAGAGGAATGAGGAAAATGAAAGATACCCTAGCCCTAATGGCGTCGGGATCGAAAAGAACAAGAGGTGACCAAGGGAGGTCAGGAAAGAGAAAGGAAGAAGCATGGCACAAGTAAGTGGAAGTAATGCCAGACTCAGCTCGGGGCCCCGTGTTCGCCAAACACGTACTTACTAGATGTAAGTCTCCTGGGGGGCTGATTTTTTAATACTGAAACATATTTACTAGCATGGTATGTCATTATGTCAAAATATTAGCGACGATGGCACACTGGAAGGCAATGAAAAAAAAACGAATAACGGATACTTTTCGCACGCCGAAGAGCCATCTTTGTGGGTCTTGTACAACCCTCAACTACGAAGCGGATGAGCATCGACAGCCAAATCACGTGCTTCGTACGATTTCTATGTATCTTCTGCATTCAGGGAGGACATGAAAATGCAAATGAACAATGCTGTCTTCCCGTGCATTTAAAAAAAGGATCAGTCTAGTCAAATAGTAATACTATGTATATAAGTTCACCTAAGTACATTCTTCGTGATCAAGTTTCCCTTCGCTATCTTTGTACAGGAATTCAAGGAAAATATTAGATCTAGATTTTTGTGTATATTTTATTTAAATATTGAAAGAGCCAAACGTTACATTTTCAAAATGATAATATAAGTAACGTGCAGGAGGAAATGGAAGGGAGCATCACAAATAACTTAAACCTTTTTATATTGGCCGATCCAAGAGAAAAAGTATTTTCGGAATCACTAAAAATTCAGCCGTTTTTAAATATTATTTCATGCGTATGAATTGCTAGTATATCTTTGCCATGAATTTTGTTGTACAAAATACATATTTATTTTATACCTGAAACATTTTGATTAAAATAAATGAACAATTAACAAAATAAGTTTCGGTTTGCTTACATCACGTCTTTTGGGTTCCTATTAAATGTCACTGGTTCTTTAAATGATACTATGAAAAAAAATTTGTTTGTTTGTATTAATACAGACAAAGTAGATGTAAAATTTATTATTAAGGTCGATCAAATGTGTGAAAGATCTTAATTATAAAGCGATATAATTCATATCTTGTTATAACACCGAGGTTCAGTATGGGAGAAAGATACTAAGGTGATATCACGGCACGCAATGCGAAACTTACGGCAGCAGTCGGTGACCTTCACTATAGCAACTGTTTCGGCCTGTACTGAAAAAGGTTGCTTTTCCTCATGTGACCAGAAAGAAGACGACAAAAAATGGCAAACTTCTCGAATTTTTTTCAGTGTCTTTCAGTGTGCCGTCGTTGCTAATATTTTGACATGACATACTAACAGTCCATGTGTTTCAGTATTAATAAAATCAGGACCACTTTTGACCTTGGCTTGTTGAAAGACCTGTTGTGAGAAAAGTCCCTTGCGAAAAAGACCTGCATCCCGGTACAGCTAGCGTGTGTCATCGGGGTGTATTTATTGTGTTCTGTAATTACTCCATTGCACTATCATATCGCTACTTTCCTATTCTTAAAACTTAGTTAGGGTTTCAGAAGATGTATATAATCGTATTAGTGTTAATTGTTCATTTTTTCTTGATTTTCTTATTTTCGTATTCTTGTTTCATGATCTTTTACATAAATTTAGATATTCGGTAAGCGTGACTCATTTCTCTTGTATTATCAGAACCAACGACTGTCTAAATGCTGGTTGAGTCTGTATCTTTCTACAATTCACCACGAACGGTAACTGGAACATTACAAGACTTGCGTTAACTCGTTCTTATTTGTATATAAAACATAATTCTGATGGTGCTTTTCCCATTCTGCATAAGTGTTCATTGAAAAGGCAATGTCCAGTTACAGTCTGTTGTTGATAGTACTCCACCTCATCGTTCTACTTAACTTGAAACTCAAATTATGTTACCGTTGGTCTTTGTGAGATTCATCCAGGTTCTTTAGCCATCAGTACAAAAATTTATTGTTAGCAACTCCCTTTTTGATATGTAATGAACTTGATGATTTAAATCTCACAATTCGTACTTGTATAGCCAGGTTAATACGCGCATTTTGGTAATATCTAAAAATTCATCTTTATTTACCGTCCTTTATGCCGACGTCCTCGAAATGCGTCTAATCGTTGCACTCGTATCAAATTTTGCATCTTTATTGTATATACACTTCCATCCCAAACTGTCTCTATATAAAGCATTTACGACTGATACCAATTTTATTTCATTAGTTTTTTCTCGTCTCGTCATTTTTTCCTTTTCCTTTTATCCCTTTCGGCTACCTTGATTGAAACATTATTATTCAATGTTTTCTCTGTCTCTTTTCCGTTCTACATGTCGTTTTGCGTTTGAGCCATGCCATTTAGTCGTGTAATACACGTATCCGTCCCCGTCCCGAGGAGGCAGGCGCCGATCTACTATTTTTGTTGTTCTTTCTATTTCTAATTCCTTCTTTTACTTTTTGTTGATGATATCTCGTATTTGGCCTAATTGCGTTCTTCGAAATCTTTTTGTTGTATGCATTTTTCTGTCGGGAAAAGTCCTTGTCTTTCGACCTTCCGCGACTTTCCCTGCTTCTCTTGTTATTCCGTCAGTCCTTACTTATGTCTTGTCTCAGAGAACGCCACTTAGCTACTCTGAACTGTGACCGTCCTAAACCACTGGTAGGTGGGCGTACTTATACTTCAAGCTTTCATACCTTCTTTTATTATTTATTCGATCATTCATACATTTATTCGATCTACGTATTTATCAAATATTCCATATTGCTTCTCAGTAAAATTCACTGATCCCTGTAGTCGTCATCTTCGTGAGGTAATTTGACATTCTCTCTTGTCCATAGAAGAGACAATCCCAAAAGACACAGTCTCTCGTCCATGTTCCTTTTCCACTATCACACTGTTCCTCATCCACCAATTTAAATCAATGCAAATACATCTTAAAATCTCCATGTCCAGCCAACATACTAATCCTGGATTGGGGTTAAAACACCTTCTCTTCTTTTCATCAAAAGTTACATCAGACATTAGCGCATATAATTCTCTCCCTTTTGGTGATCTACCCCATTCTATTTGCCACGCATACATTAATACCCATGTTATGTGCCTCTTCCATGCCCTATTGTTGTATTTCCCTACTTTCCCATCCAACTTCTGAATCATCTTCATTGCCAGTAACGCTCCTACTAGAACGTCAAGGGCTCTAATGATCCTGACGATCCCTAAAGCCCCCCAAAAATAATTTAAAAAAAGAAAACTAGAACGTTCAGCGTACCTGGAGAAAACGCGCAATACGCTCCACTCAACCTCAACAAATCCATGCGCTTTATCTCTAGTTTCCACCTCTAAAGTGCATTCCGTTTTAGTTTCTGTCATATTTCAGATCCATAAGTAAGCATGCGATTATGGCACCGTAGCAAGGAATCAAATTGTACCTTCTGTTGGTTTCCCTTTACTGGTCATATTTTAAAATTTATTTGGCCAACGGCAATTGACCATTTAGCCTGTATATTAATATCACAATGCTCATTTACAATAACTATGAATTACATAACATATTGTAATATATCTGCTGCATTTCATTTTCTCCTCCATGCGTCATCTAGCCGCTTGAGGTCCCTCCAGCGTTCTCGTCCCTGCCTCCGGGAAGCAGACGCAGATCACCACGCAATTTCATCTTCGTAAGCTGTTTATGTCATTTCTTGTCACTTATCATATTCAATTGTTCTGTTCCTTCAGGTTGTACGTCGTCTCAATAATCTTAATAGTCTCTCATAATTTTAATAGTCCTTAATATACATTGTCAATCCTTTTATTGTTCACTTATCTCATCTTTAATCATCCCCAATCAAATAATCTCGAAATTTCTCATAAACTGTTTTTTGCTCTGTGTATGCTCTGCCATATTCTTGATTGTGAACTTCCCAATCGTCTCCATATAGGTATGTTGTTGATAAAGCATTAGCCGTAATTTTCTCCGGCATAGGGCAGTGTCCAATCGCAAGGGAATGGCTAGACGTGTAGCGGATGAGGGGTGAGAGTGGAGTTTGCTCTAGATGAAGCAGAAGTAGAAAATGTGGACTTGTCGTTGTAAAAGTGCACTTGTCTCAGGAAATGGATGTGAAGGCGTTTCCCTTCCCTCCGTATCAAAGAGATCGCCTTCTGAAATCCTTGAATGCTCTGCTCTCTCTCGCTCTGACAGTCAGTTTCATGTACACATGCACGTCCACCGTGAAAGCTATTACCACTGAGAAGGAGTTGCAATTGAAGGTGAGTAATTACAACTAATCTTTTTAATATTACAATTCGCCTCCGCTGAATAATTTCTTTCTCACGGCCTTATGCTAATATTAACGTGGCCTCAACGCAAGTCAAAGTCGTTCTCTTCCCATTTATTGTATTCGGAACGTTTAGGACGGTGGTGTCAAGAGAAGGAGCACGGAAACTCTGTCGCGTACCCTCGTGTGTCGGCTTCTGTTATCGGATAGCAGGAAGTAGTTCCTTTCCTAGTCTCTGCGGCCATGTGTTCTGCCGCAATGAAACAAACGAGTTTGTGGTAGTAATAAAGACAATTTTGGATGACAGTAATATATTTCAGTTTTGAAGATATTCAAAATCAGTATATAGAAATACAATAACATAAAATAAAAAAAACTATAATACAGAAAAATATGAATAAAACTATGTAATTATTGTTTTCGAGGAATACTTTTTAATTTTACCCCTTTTCTTTAACAATTTTTTCACACATAGTAAACATAGTTGACTACCACAGCGTTCGTTGAATAGAAATGCAGGGTTTTTTTTCTGTACGACCTATTACGTCCCGCCACAATTCCCTGATCAACCCTGCCTGGAACCAGTCTTCACACGCGGCGAGTACGGTGTGCTCCACTTGACCAATCAGTGCTCAGCTGGTCGTACATACTCACTTTGACATTCATGGTTTAGGAGATATTTTGTATCACTTTATATTCGTGGATAAATATCTTTGAAAAGATTGAAAGAAAAATTCAGAAAAATAACACATAAGTCGCTCAGAAATTGGAAGAAACGTTTTAGCTTACGCCTTTGTCGGTTTAGAAAAGATTAAGGGATTTCTTCGGTTTTCGGTGACCGGTTCTGTGCATTGAAAGAGAAATAGATCAAAATAAAAAATTAAAAAAATTCCACTAATACTTGCTTTAATCTCTACCCCTTTTCGACATTAAGATTCGTATCAAATAATCCAATTGAGAAACACTTAATTGCAAAATAATTAAATGTCCTTAATTTTCAGGAGTCCATGAAAATAATGGGACTATCTGGTTCACTTCATTGGGCAGCCTGGTTCATAAAAACGATGGTTTTCTATTTCATAATCGTTGTGGTAATAGTTGTCTTACTTAAAGCGAAGATCACTGGTGCGTCGGTTTTGACGCATACGGATACAACCGTTCTCTTGGTTTTCTTGTTCATGTATATGATGGCAACTACATGTTTCTGCTTTATGATGTCCGTTTTCTTCAGCCACGGTACGTGAATACGAGTGATGGCTCAATTTTCAATACAGAGCTTGACAACCATGCTTCTCTGTAATTTGGAGCGCCTTTCAACGTAGATAGTGATCAAGGTTATTCCTCAAGCTACAAGTTTCAATCCCAATTGAAACATTATTGAAACATAATATTTCTTTTCTCCTTTCAATATTGGTCATATTACATTTAAAATGTATTTAACTATTAATGGAATACATTTTACGTTGATTACAATATTCAGAACAGTCAAATAACCCAAACTGGTATCAGGCCGCGAAGACGAAAGCAGAGGTGCTGTTGCATTGCAGACAAATTTCTTAATTGTAGCAACTGTTCTCACGACGGCTCTACC
This sequence comes from Laupala kohalensis, assembly GCA_002313205.1. Lineage (NCBI taxonomy): Eukaryota > Metazoa > Arthropoda > Insecta > Orthoptera > Trigonidiidae > Laupala > Laupala kohalensis. The sequence continues at coordinate 81,859 of NNCF01133642.1, forward strand.
TTCAGCTCCCGCACTTGGGGAAACGTTTTGGAACATCTAGCTCGTTTCTGAGATCGCTCGGAAAATTTAAGTCCCTGACTTGATTGCACAAAACATATCCTTTCCCTGTGTTTCAAAAATGTTAAGACTCTGTCCAAAAACAACTGTTCATCATCCTATCACTGTAGTAAAATATATAAGATATTTCTCAATCGTTTGCTCACTGAGGTTGTCTTTAATGAATCTGCACATCGAATATAATATTAAAGAAATTATATTTTGGCAATAAAGATGGTCTCGAGAACCCGGAGGTCCAAATACGTGAATGCCGTATAAACAAGGTTAATATTGCACATTTCACTGGGCAGACACACGAAAACAATTTTGAATGTAAAGAAATATGTAATTTACGAAGATAGTTTTGTTTTCATATTTAGATCCAACTCATAAATTGCTGTATGCATAGAAATTTTAACGACAGGACTTGTTTTTCAACGTTTGCAGCTCTTGTCTACTTTTGTGTAATTGTATTTCAGCAAATGTAGCAGCTATTATGACGGGACTGATGTGGTTTGTGACATACTTCCCTGTTTTCTACATTCAAGAGAACTATGACAAATCTGGTCTTGAGATTAAGTTACTCTTGTCATTATTTTTGAATACAGCCATGTCCCTTGGTACGATGATTCTTCTGAGATCCGAAGGAACCGGTAAGACAAGTGGCTAGTCACTTCCAATACGGCTCTCACATGTGTACAGCATCGCACTTATTACGTATCAAAAAAAATCTGGAGTGTGGTCCACTCAGCTTTCTAATTATAGCTCATAACAAAGGCGATAGAACTAAAAAAGACCCATATTGCAATAAAACGGTAAGAAAAGAAAAACACTCCAACAAAAGAATTGAAAATATTAAGTAATTATCAAACTCGTAATAAGATCAATCGCTTTAAACATATTTATCCTCAAAACCGTACACAATACACTCCTGGAAAACATATCTGCAAATTCAAGTACAGAATTATCTCCCACCTTAAATTCTTTGCAATTACCTTACAGACAGATCTCAAAATGGCGCCTACGTTAACTCCAAAACGAGGCGATGTAAAGAAATGCGGTTTAGCGATCTACACGCAGAATTATCAGACCAATCAAAATGCATATTTTCAAAATTTTGAATTTTAAGAAACCGAAAGTGGAACGCGGTGTGTAAATGAAGTTGATATGAGCTGTCCACAAATACGCTTCTATTTCCAATGTTTTCAAAGTCAAATCTCAAGTTTGGTTTCGATACATCAATTAGTTCGTGAGTTATTGGGGGAACAAAATCCTTAATATACATACGGGTACAGACACACACAAGACATTGAACTTCGCCAAAATTTAAAATAGGCTCTCCTGGAGCTACTTCGTAAAGATCCAAAAAGATCTCAAAACCATTTTTTTTGGAGATATTACAATACTTCCCTTATGTATTCTGTATCATTGGAAAGTAGAAAGGAGAGATGATATAAAAGGAATACAATTCACGAATACATATATGGTGATATTATTCAATTATATTTCTCTCAGCTTGTATTTCACTACCAATCATTATTCCAAATGAGTCAATGCGTGCACAAACCTCAAGAGAAAAAGTTATTGAAGTGCGATTTTCACTAAGATAAGTTTGGCAGATACTTTTTAAAACTGATTTACATGTTTTTCAACGCTACTTTAATCCCCCAACACGAGACAAATTTAAATATATGACATTTATTAAATTTTGAACAACAATATCGTAAGAGCACCACGAATTTTTGAATATTTCTGAACATAATGAATTGGAAGAGGGAGACGTAGTCTCGTCTTGTGGAGAGATCTTCCGGTGCATCAACAACGAGTTCGTCGCCTTTGTCGGCTTTTCCACATGTCAAAGTGTTTGCGGCGCAGTTATTCGTTCAAATTCAATACATACTTTATCATTTCTTTCGTCTTTTCTGACTGTAAATCAATTTACAAAGCAAACTAAAAATTACACAGTTATTTCTCAATATCTTTGCAGATAAAAAAGCTAGAAATCATCAAATGACTTGAGTCATGTCAGAACTTATCTTATTGAAAACTGAACTTCGATATCTTTATTTGTTTATGAGATATTGGTGGTATTCTTTCTTTGTGAATCACTCTGTTTAATAAGTTATGGGACGTTATCTTACGAGAATTAGAAACAGTACTAAAGATGTCAACGTGGCTCAGTGGGTAGAGCAATTGTCAACGTGGCTCAGTGGGTCGGGGTTCGAACTCCAGTGTGTGGGATTTTTCATCACACCTCGTCGTCCAGACAGGCGTTGTGAAGTTAATTGTAAAATGAGTACTGGATATCCTCGGGTAACACTGAACAAAGTGAGATTCCTCCTCCTTGCACAGAGGCCTGGTGATTGCAGAGCTCTACCCTCCGAAAACCCCATGGGCACCCTTCAGGGTCTGTTGTGGGACAGTTTGATTTCGAGATATAGTAGTATAAGTAACTGAGTACCGAGGGTGCTTGACAGTCGGAGTTCAAAATCCGCGGAGGTTGTTAAACTAAGTGTAACCCAAGATGTTGGTGCTAGCCATACCACCAAGTGTTAACCACTTGAATCATTTCTAAGGAAATTAAGGAGAACGACTCATGAGATAAATTCCTGTAAAATCACTCCCCTTATACACGGCACAGGGATGTGAAGGGTTTGATGTATTGTGAATGATATATATCATTTATCGGGGAAGAACATCTATTATAATTTTACTTCAAATGATTGAATCAATATTATATTATTGTACATTTCGGTGATGTAATTTATGACTCTTTATTTCTAGAGGAAGGAATTCAATGGAACAATTTGTGTAGACCTGTCACATTAACGGACAACCTCTGTCTGAGTCATATACTACTGATGCTTCTGTGTGATAGTATGTTGTATATGGTCATCGCATTGTACGTAGAAAATATATTTCCAGGTGACTATGGGGTGACAAAACCATGGTACTTCTTTTTTCAGGTAAGATCCTCGAATATTCTCACCCATTCTAAGGTCAACTTAATTCTACAATTCCATTTCACTTTGAGTTACAAATAATTTTAGGTATAATTTTTCGTTCGGATTCGGTAGCTAAAGTGACAGAAACTACTCAAAGCGCTGGGTGAGGTAGATAACAGTGAGGAGAGATCGAAAGATTTGTAACTAAGTCTCGGTAAATGTTTTGGTGGATATCAAGCTTCACAGAACCAACTTGTACCAATTGTACAATGCGACACGAGTCCGTTTAGTTTGTTTAATTTTTAAAAAAATTATCGTAACTGACCTGAGGTTTTAGCCTTCTGATGGACACGTTTTGGAAAAATAAAATGTATAACGTTGCTAATGATATAAATCCATATGCATAAAGGCAAAATATATTGAAATATTAAGGCGACAATTACTTTTTTTGTATTAGAATTTGTCTAGTAACAAAAATGATCGTACTGATGTATAATATGACTTGTTCGGTTACACGATTGCGGTAGGGTTGTATCTGGAGCGACTTCATATGTTCTATACCTATCCCTGTCCTCCCGTGGTATTTTAATTGAGATAATATCTGAGCCTTCTCACTTCACAGAAGTTGTTTGTGTTACACACACTTTTGTCTACCGGGCATGGTGTACATCGAGTTTCGACGTAATACACACACTATTTTCGGAGACATATTTTTTGTCTCCATTTTAACCCAAAAGATCCATAGAACGAACGAGAAGCTTCGTAAAATAATCGTGACAAATGTAAATCCGCAATTATTTTCGCAAAACACTGGACAGAATATTATTACCAATTAAAGTAACAAATCTGAACATCGGTCATGCCAAGCATAGGATACAGACACCTCCACACTCCGAGACGATTCCTGGCACTGACCTTGTCGTCTTCCGAAGGGCGAAGGGGTTGATTACAATTTGTCTGTGCCACCCTCTAGTCCCTCTTTCAAGAAGGAAGTGTAAAATTAGTTATAGAAAGAACGTGAAAGCATACGCCGTTTTGCAGAAGTCGCATTGGGACAACACGCGATGGCAGTCGGGGAGAGAGGAATACGTGGATGTCTTGGATCCAAACAACTTTGAAGAAGAGCCTCGTACTTTGGAAATCGGGATCAAATTACGAAAACTACGCAAGGTAATCGATGAAACTACCGATGTATCTTGTAAAAAGGACACCTTAAATCTAGTCAGTTATCACTGGAATGCAATGGGCATATCTATCTTTTTTTCACAATAATTTTACTCTTAATAGAATCACCACAAGAGATGTGGCATGGGAAACACGGAGTCATAAAATTCCCTTAGTATTTTTGAGTGTAATGAATTCCCTTATACTACAACTTCCTTGGGAAGTACAGATCGGAGAAAAAAAGTTCCTGGAGCAAAATTTTATGTCTCGAATGTGTATGTTGGTTTGAAAATACATCCTCAAAAGGAAATCACAGACATATGCTCAAAGTGGGAAACTCATTATGATGGATCAGAACTCCCTACCGTATATTTTCCCAAACTTTTTGTTATCACGAAAACAATTCCACGTCACAGCACGAGCCAAAAATGCTTTTTTTCATACGCAGCGGACAAACACCCATCAGTATCTCGTATTCGCTGTTGAATTCGTTAGTTTTGCCACACTATCCGCAATTCTCAAACGAATGTTCAAAAGTGATGCTTACCCGATAGAATAAAAAAATATTGATCCTTTTCGGTTCTCATCACGGTGTATTTGTTTTAATATATATTTTTAACACTTCGTTTCAACCATTTTTCTGTAAACTATACATTCATTTAGTTTTCTTGTTCGTATATTTTCACCGACATACTCTAATATAACTACACGGTAACTACGGTCGGATCGAAAATGACATGCTCTTGAGTTTGATCTTACATAGAAAGTGACCCAAAAGAGGCAATTAAGCTGATTGTATTCTCCGTTTACCCATTAGGAGCTATAACGTTTGTCCTGATTTGATGTCATTGGCAGAACAACAAAAGGTTTTTCGTTTTGCGACAAAAAGCGTATTTTGGGATATTTTATCATATTACAGCCATTAATAGAAACCAAATTTTTAAATTTTGTTGCAAAATGTCATGCACCAACGCAGTTTACATAATAATTGCTTCATTCACTACAAAAAAAATTGTTTTTACAAAGTTTTGAACATTCACGGTGCTGGATAGTTGAGTCGTAGAAAAGCTCCCATCCATAACAGTGATAACACATTTTTATACTTTCACAAGGAGAAGCTTAGTTTGAACGCATTTATATTTTATGTCGTGAAAAAATAATACAGACTGTTTTCAATTGTATTGTATAATATAAATCAGAATAAATTCAGCTTCCGCTAGTAAATGAATAAAACATTCTCTTAGAACAGGGGTCGGCAACCTTTTTTGGTCGCGGGTCAAAATCAACCAAAATGCGAGTATTAAAGAGATGTTTGAGTCAGAGATATTTTCGTATTAAAACAGTCTTTTAGTAAATAATAAGATATATTTTATTAAGTAAATAATTACAAACATAGTCGAATGAACTTTATTTATAAACTTTTTCTTCGATATCAATGGCTCCCCTGATGTTGAACTTGTGACTTTAGTTTATGTTTTATAATTTATTTTTATATATTATACTTTATTTTCGGAACTAAAGTTGGTCACTTGAAATTATCAAATGGGTCACTCGGTGACCCTCGGGTCATAGGTTGCCGACCCCAGTTGACGTTAGAATGACGTTTCATCACGAACTTTCTTTTCGAGTCCATTAATTTCTGGACGATAGAAATCACAAGATCCAAAATGAAAATTTCGTTTCTTTGCTCCGTAGGTTTACAACAATGGCAAAGTGGCAGTTCACAGCTTGTCTCTCAAGATGTACGAAGGTCAGATTACAGTTCTACTTGGCCATAATGGTGCTGGAAAAAGTACTGCTATGAATATGTTAACAGGTGAGAATTTCGGAGCGTAGTTATCAGTTACAAGAAACACAAATTTTGGTAATGATCAGAATTTGAAGAATGGTTAACGGGGGTTAGTTCTAACGGCGAGAAACCACTGAAGTCATGAAGCTTAATCAAACCAACACCCTTCTGAAATTTTTTAGAACAAATGAAAAGTTCCCCGTCAATAGGGATGGGGGTAATTGGAAGTCCTTTTTGAGAATGGGTTTATTTAACTTGACCTGTTAATATGTTTGGGTCAAATCTTGCAACTGAATTTTAAACCAGTTCTGCCCAACCGATTGAAGTGAAATTTGGCTCACATATATAAACCAGAAGACAATGTAATATTATGATGTCTAACTCAAATTAAATATTTTGTAATACGATTTTATTTCATCTCCACTTTTTGGACAGACTTTATTGAGTTTTCACACACTACGTAAGCACTCTCTGCCGTTTAAAACAGTGAATTTTGTTTCAATTATTGTGAAATGCTCCCCTCGACCAACAATGGGCACCTAATGAAAATAAAACTGAAACTATTCGTTTCGGAAGTCGCTAGAAGCATATGACGGTAACTTCACGCAAAGCTTCACATCGATACACATAGGTAAAGTAGGCGTGTCTTTAATTTCGATTCGTAATTGTTTGGATAATAATAATTTCCATTTAATAATGATAGAATTCTGCAGCGATAAGAGAAGCCATCTTGCTCGTCAAAACGCTTACGTGGAAGTAATAATAATAATAATAATAATAATAATAAATTTATTGTCAAAAAAACAGTACAAACTGCGTATGACCACGTGGAGGACAATAAACTAATATACTCTCCGGAAGCAAGCAAGGGACCATCCCATCAATTCCGATCAAGGACCCTAAGGCAGAGGCGGATTCAAAAATTTTAGCAAAAATTCCTAGATAAGATGAAAAGTTAACTACGAGTTATAATTCTAATAGAATGTCAATATGTTTGTAATTTAACACAAAAAATTTATTTTACATGTACAAATTATTATCGGACTATAGATTATTCTGAGTATAGTGTTTAAAAATCATAAGAATTGAAATAACACTAAATTCACGATTTAATAAAGTAAATTAAATGTTTTCTTTTTTGTTTTGAATTTACTTCACTGGGAAAGGTATTTTTTCTCTGAAATTCTACAATCACTCGTGTTTCTTTCTGGAGATAATCGCAGAATTCGTTCAATTTTTATGACATAAACAATACTAATTTGATTTGCGCAAAATGCTAAAATTTCTGTAAGAAAAGATAAAAACCCACGCTTGCATTTAATAAATTTGTTTCAGGGATGTACATTCCGACGAGCGGCACTGCGATGGTGAGCGGCCATGACATCGTGAAGGAGACGGACGCCGCGCGCGAAAGCTTGGGACTCTGTCCTCAACACAACGTGCTCTTCAACGAACTCACTGTCCGGGAACATCTTTACTTTTTCTCCACGGTTGGTTCACTTCTTTAAAGGCCCTTTTACACTGGGCAAGCTACGAGGCAGGTAACCTATCCCGTGTAAACGGATCCTGCCTCAAAAATAAGGCAAGCTGCCTGTAATTTCACCAGGCAGGCTACTTGCCTCGGAGAATAGACTTGAGACAGGTGACCTGCCTCACCCACCTCTCAAAGCAGCATAAAGTGAGGTTAGGTACATAATTGTTCGTGTAAGTTTCGTTACTAATTTGTGTTATTATTATTTTTTAATCTCCACTTTCCATGTTTTGATCTACAGTGCTCATGTTCGGAATGTGAATTCTGCGTTAATGGTTTATCGCAGTCTAATACAATTTTGGGTAGTTTTTTAATATAATTTTTAATGAGTCTAAAATATCCGAAGAATTCATTTACTTATTTACTAATGGCGACGACGGGCCAGGAGTAGTGTAACCACCCCCTAGTCCAAGGATTCCTTTCTTTCTAACTCGTCCGGAAGCAGCTCACATGATTCGTGTGATGATTCACGAAACAAAATGTCGAGCCATACCCCTCATTTCACTCGCACATATGACCGACGAGCACACACTCGTCGTAATTTACAGATAAGCTGCCCAATAGGTTACTTGCACCGCGTAAACAGATTTTGTAAGCACGAAACCTGCCTCGCAACTTGCCCCGTGTAAACGGAGATTTATGGAAAACTAGAACAACTATCCGGTTTTGCCCAGAAAACAAACTTGAAACAATCATTATTGGATATATTGGTATTAAAAGACGTATCAACAGATCTGGGTTTGTAACTCATTATACCCTGCGTTACCGAAGGTTCTTAAATAATATTCTAAATTCATATTTTATTATATTTCTTAATATTTCGTGATATTAAACTTCCACTTTTATTCATTTCAAAATTTAAATACCACGAAGAAAAGCTACAAAAATACACACAGAAATTAATTGATTGAATTAAACTCTATGGAATATATTAATTTATTGAAACGACACGCGGGCCATCTATTGTAGAATAGTTGTACTATGTCAGAATTCTTCGCCCACGCGCGCACAACAACTTGCCACAATTTTATCACAATCGAATGAAATATATAGGGCAAACAAACAAAGAAAATAAACAAATAAAGGACAATTTCGATGTATATTTACTCGATACGCGCAAACCCGACCCAGGGTTTTCTATATTTTTTACTCTTATTCAGGGTATTCCACCCTCATTCAAACCCCTTTGGGGACGGGGACGTAAATTTCTGAAGGAGTTGTGCGCTCTGGTTCTGTCGGCATGGACAAAATGCACCGGAATTACCCATAACTCTTTTAAGCACTGGTTCCTTGTCATGCGTTTTGCGAGTCAAAAGATATCGAGATCGCGTAGTTAAATGAAAATAATACAATTTTGTAGCGACATAATTATAAAAGCATTTGTGACGACATCTGATATTACAATAATTTTGGCGTTGCATTTATATTTCTAGATCAACATACTAATTAATATTGCTTTAAGCATATTCTTTGGGTTCTTGGGTTCAGTTTATACAACACAACTAAAATAGCAAAAAGCACGTGCGTACCGTTTCGGAAATTTCCATCGATAGCCATCGACATGGACGGCAAAAACCTTTTTTCGGAAAGTACAAAAAATCTTTTTCTTGGTCATCTCGCGTATAACCCAGGTGTGCATATCGTCGCAGTGTACGACCCATTAGGAAAGCAATGAAACAGCTTGAGCAAACTCCCATAGTTACCATCCGTCCACACCGTATTACCAAGTGCGCTCAAGGTTTAATGGTCTACTTTTGATGTTATGGAGTATCTGGTACAATGAAATGAGAATAAAATAAATTCTATTTTCACAGCTGAAAGGCCTGAGAGGCAGAGAACTGAGGGACGAAATAGATAGGTACGTCGTATTACTGAATTTGGTCCCCAAGATGCACGTGATAGCCAATCAGCTGTCAGGGGGAATGAAAAGAAAACTTGCCATCGGAGTCGCTCTGTGTGGAAATTCCAAGGTATGTTATTATTATTTTTATAACTATTTTTACGGTTTTATGGCTCGCCAACATCTAGGCCGTTCAAACTATCCTCCACGGTATGTCCCTCTAAAAGAAACACAAATGTTCCCTTATTAGTTCTGATTCACTTCGGGTTTCATAGATGACAGGGCTCCTTGGTGTTTTTTGGTCTTAGTAAAGAAAAGGAGCGAGATGTGTCAAGCAATTACGAGATACCTTATATTCATTTTACAATTAAACGTGCCTGGGAGTTAGTTTGGACGTTGATGTATGAATACAATTCCTGGCCCTCGCCTTGCACATGTTAAAGAGACGGAGACCGAGAATTCTAATTAAATGAAGAAAAAGTGATGAAATAAAGTGAGGATGCGTAGTAGAGCAGTACTGTGGTGTTCATGCGCGCAAAACTGCTCACGTAATTTCTTCACAGCAAAATTGTATTGTAATAGTAGTAAGACTCTCGATCTCTCCGGGATTCCAGTCCAGGCCATCCAGCCAGCAATCCAGCGCTGACTCCACGGAAGTGATGTACAATGTATTTGTGTGAGATGTAGGTGGTGATGTTAGACGAACCGACTTCCGGCGTGGATCCCGCCGCTCGTCATTCGTTCTGGGACATAATGAGAGCTGTGAAACCAGGTCGCACCATATTGCTCACGACACACTTCATGGACGAAGCAGACGCGCTGGGCGATCGCATCGCCATCATGGCGAACGGAAGACTGCTGTGCTGCGGATCGCCTTTCTTCTTGAAAAAGCGATATGGCAAGTAATGGCGTCTTTCTAACATGATCTTTTTTTTAAGTTCTCTGCTCTAAAAATGAAGCAAAAAAGGTAGTACACTCGAGACAGTGTGTTTGAACGGAATGAAGCTACAATAACGGAACTAATATTCCTGTTGTTCATTCTCGTTTATTGAATTTGAACAAGAACCAACAGAGAAACTGCTTCACGATTAATGTTACGTATCACGAATAATACAATATTTACTAAACGAACCAGGAAAACTAGACGCTTTTGAAGCAGCTTCCAAAGACCTCACCACACTGGGTCTGGGTCATTTTCTTAGTCATGCTTCATTACAAGAAATATTTAATAATTTATTAAACTATTACACTGCAGTTATCCTTTCAAATTCAATAAGTTATATATTTCTGAAAACGCGAGAAAAATGTATAGCTCAATTTAAAAAAATGAAACAATAAAAGTATCAATACCTCCGAAAATGAATCAACGCTACCTATCATTTGGATACGTCAAACTCTTAGTCCCATGCCACGATACTGTGAAAATCGTACTCAAATATATTCACTCGCTCAGGTGATAGTTGAGAGGTTTATTCTTAGTGACTCATACGGTATAGAGAAGATACTTCTAAAGCAATGGGTACGGCGTGGCACTTGTTACTCGCAGGATCCGGATACAAGTTGGTGATAGAGAAAGGACCGCATTGCGACTCTTCGGCTGTGACGGTTCTTCTGCGGCGTCATATCCCCGACGTGACGCCGTCGCAGGACGTGGGGAAAGAACTGAGTTACCAACTGGACGAGAAGGAAGCGTCGAGGTTCCAAGCGATGTTGCGCGACATGGAGGGTTCGTGCGGAAGATTAAACGTGCTCAGCTTCGGCATCTCCGTCACCACCATGGAAGACGTCTTCATAAAGTACGTTAGGGTAGGCCCAACCACCAATACAATATTTTTATAAATTGTAATTTAATTATACTTTGTCCCGAATGCATTGCTTTTCCTTGAAGCTTAAAACCCTCTGAACCGGATAGTACGGGTATTAAGCATTTTTCAAAATGTGGTTTTATTGTAATGGACATCACGTTTGGTACGGGACGATCTGCATTTTCCGCCGTTTCCGGAAAGTTCGGGTGAAAGTTATTTTGGAGATTTCGAAGGGGTGTTAAAAACGTACCGAAGATTCGTTAGCAGGCGACGACAGTGCGCGCACTTGCATCAGAAAGGGCTTACCGTCGTTTCAGTTGTTTTAAGGTGGGACTAGCGTTCCAAGTTAGTCAAATCACTGAGAAGTAGAATTGATTTCTTTATTTTCGTTATAATTGTTTTATAACACGACGTTACAAAATGTAATGATGAGAAATATGATTTAATTTCTATCTATCAGTTAGTAGTGAATAATGATCAATATTCAAGAACTCTTTTGAAATGCACAAGAACATGTAGAAACATGGCGGCCGAGCGCAACGGCTTCGTGATTTATGCATCACACCTCGGAAAAAGTGAAATAGCTTATTTTAATGCCCGGTGACATACTCGTATAGATAAATGTGATGTAAAATTACTACAAAAGGAAAACTGAAAACATATCAAAGTAAACTTCCGGCACTTTTGCGATTTAAAAGTTGTTTTTTTTATGAAAATAAATGTTTCCTCCGTAAGACACAATGCATAACACCATCAATTGTAATTGCAATTATTTCATTTAAATGATAGGTGAAATATGTTATCAAAGTTGAAATCACAATAAGTACGTATTAAGTAATATTATTTATGCCGATTTCAGATATTTCAGTGATTTAATGCTACCTACGCTAGTACTAAAGTGAACGCAATGTTTGTTCTTACTGTCTGCGTAAAATCATTAATTTTAAGTAAACCATACATTGTTTCGTCTATTTTTTCTTGTAATTCTGAGAAGAACTTGGATATATTAAAACATTTAAGATAAAATATCCAGCATAATTATTTACATTTTTTTCAACACATAATTATTTAGGGTCACGCGGGGCACGGAGTTTCCTGTACCTAATCCTCTGCGTCCGAGTGAATGAGCATCGCTTTCTCCCAGCTGGTATCCGGAATTTTCGGACGACCTCTGTAGTGGGTGAATCCCACTTGAAATACGAGAATGTTCCGATTCCGTATGCCTCTACTTCCCGGTGAAATGAGGGATAGGCTTCATATGTAAATGCATTGTCTTGATCGTTGATTTTCCCTGATTCCCAAAAAAACCGCTCTTACTTTCAGTGAAAGTATCACCCTTAGCAACAACAATGAGGTTAATAATAATAATAATAATAATAGTAGTAGTAGTAGAATACTGATAAACAATGGAAACGTAACTAAAAAATCGCAGAAAATTAATGTTAGAATTCGAATGCACAGTGCTAAGGAAAAATAAATAAATGCCCCTCCAAATGTAACACAAGAGTTAATTTACTTTCAAATTAGATTGGACACAAAAATATTCACTAAATATTATTCTAAAAAGTTCTATGAATTCAGAACCTTAGACAATTTATTCTAAGTTTTAAAAAATGTCCAAATTTTGTATCCATACTTCGCAGATAGTTCACGTAACAATATGTTGTATGAATCTTTATGTCCTCAGAACAGCCGAACAACAAGACAACAGGGAACTACAGGATTTGGAGTCTGTTTCACGTGAGTCCATTGTAAATTAAATAGACCAATTTTGTAATACAAATTAAAAAATACAAAAAATACCAAGAAAAATTCAAATTTATTGAAAAGTTAATGTAATTTTTTTAATTTTTATAGATTTAAATATGTTGATTTAAAATGTTAACCTTTAAAAATAGCAACATGGAAACTACTTTTTATCTGAGGGAATTTGTCTCAAAAGGAATCATCTATGTATTCTGCATCTGAATGACAAAACGTGACAATCAGCACAGATGGGGAGAAACTAAAATATAGGATAGGCTTAAAAAGAAGTCGTACTTTCAGCTCACGAGAGTGTAATAGATTGTCCTATAGTGCGTGCTTTTCTAATGAAATTGTAACATTTTACTTCGCTGTTATTCAAAATCAGATTTCATTTCTGACGGAGCGCATCTGAACAGACTTTTTCAAGCTTTTGAATAAAAACACTTTCACAGCCTCAGAAAATTTCAAAGGAATTTGAGTAGCAGTCTTCACGAGTACTTAGCTTTTGTACACGAATTATATGATTTGCAATTATTTCCCGTATTTTAAAGTAGTTACTCGTATTCCTGTGGTTTAAATCTACTTTGTACCACTCGGTAGAAAATCGAATAAAGAATCCAATTTCAGTCTCCCAATGTAAAAAATACATTCCTGTGGATGCCCGCGCTCATCTGGAGCGTATTCCATTTCTCCGGGTCCCCGATATTTCCAAGAGATGTGTATTTCGGCTCCTGAAATTAAGACGAATCTCTCGGCTGAAAGCTATGTCAATATGGATTCTTGTCTTTTGGTAGAATGAGCGTACCACGCGTTAATCAGGCACATTACAATTTATGCAACTTTCAATAACATATATTCTGTTTATGATACAAATGGTCATTATAACAATAATTTACGAATTGTTGTCCGTTGAAAAATTCCATTCATTAATTATACCGTTTTAATTTAAGCAATGTATGCGAAAAAATGATCTTTAGTATGACTACTGTAGTCCCGTTGAGTACTGACCATTGGATACCAAATAACAATTGCAGCCCATTCAAATTTCTCTTAATTTTTGTTACAGTTTTTTTAGAACAACTATTTTAATTGTTCCGTAATGTCAGGAAATCTTTTTAGTACTTCATATTAAATTTCTGATAGGAGTGATAGATTTTTATATCGTTCCACTGGAAATTATGCGGTAATTCATTTACAAAGTGTCCATTCCGAGACTTCATCCTAAAGAACTCAAACAGCTTTTATTCAAATATTAGTCCCGAAAGGTCCAAATTTTATAAACAAGTAGCTTATTATTTCATTTTAAAAGAAATCAGGATATCCAAAAAAAGTCTCAATGTCTTCATTTACCTTAGATGTCTCTAAGTTGGAGCCGTGGAATGCCTGGAACTCGCGTAAGAGTGTTCCTTCTGTAGTGCAGATGATACAAGATGACGAGCATTACACCGGGAGAAAGCTTAAATATCGACGCTTGCACGCCATGCTTAAGAAGAAGCTTATCGTGTATCGACGCGGGTGGCTTGTGGTCTTCATCCACATCTTGCTGCCCACCTTGTTCTTCATCGTCTTCAGCGAATTGACGCGTCTCGCCCTTTCGACCACAGAGGACCTGCCTTCCCTCGAAATCGAACTCAGGGTGAGTCACTGGGAACCACCAAGCAAACACATATATATAATGATGGAAAAATAAAAAATAAAACGCATAAAAGTCACTCACATAAATGAAGAAACTGTTTCGGTTTTCTGACAAAACAAAACTATAATTTTTTAATAAAAACTATAAATAAAGGCAGTATTATCGCTTTATTTTCAAGATTTCGTTATTATACGTGTGTGTGTAAAGAGTGCCTATTTGTCTACGCGTGCCTTAAAAGAAAATTAGGTTCTTGAGAATGACGAAATTTTGCACACTTGACCTACAAAACGGAAGGAGCTATGCTTGATATTTCGATAAACCGCTCCCATTTCTTGTTTTCGTCCCTTAATGCACACATTTAGTCATTCTGGAGGAATAGTACTCTTAGCGTCCAAAATAACTGGAAACAATTGTTTATGATAGTGTTTTTCCAAAGTCATTACTTATGGGGGTCGCACCCGTAGGGAAGAGGGGTGATATGAATAAATGATTGAAAATTACTAATGTAAGTAACCATTTGATAGATTTTGAGACTAATGAGATGAGTAGTGTCACTTATGTTGTTTCAGTAGAAGTTTAGAGCCCACGGGGATAAGACACCTAATCCTATATATGATATGGAAACGGGTTGACATGCGAACATAATCAAAAACGACCTCTATCGACAAAAATTAGATCCATAGTTTTGTAAGTCACTGAGATGAGCAGTGACACTTTTGTGTAACCATATCACTCTCCTGTGCAACGTCGAGTTCATTCATCTAATAATACTATGTAAGAAAGATATTATATCCTCGGAAGGACTAGACTTAAAATCTGCAGCAGCCAGAATAAATTCACATGGGAGGAGGGAACACTAAAATGTTTTAAAATGTATTTCAGTACCTAAATAAAAATAATTCCCTTTTTCTAAAATATTATGAAAATAGCGTAATATTTGCAAGCTTTTTGTAGATTCTCGGCGAACATATTACCAACATTTCCTGGTTTCACAATTTATTGTTAGCTAGCCTGTTTTTTCATGTCAAGTTATTTGTCTTTATAACATATGTTGTTTGCATTCCAATTATTTTGTCAGGTGAATACAACAAACGTTTTCAATTACTATTACTATGAGATTACTATTAGATTCATGAGCTAATATTTACTCTGAAAATTCAATCACACGTTATTTGTTTTCATCCTTTTTTTATAATTTATACCAAATGAAATTGAGTCTTGATTTCGTCAGTAATTGAAATAAGGTTTTTTCTTATTTTATTTGATGATCACGAGAAGTGTTGTAACTAGTAACCAGATTTGTTAGAATAAAGCGAAGTGTTATTCTCAAAGTAAATAACCATGTGACATAAGTAAATGAAAATAAGTACGATCGATATTTTTACGGAGGAATTTGATCCCAGACTTTTTAACATTCCCACCGATAAAAAGCTGACAAAAATAATTCCGTTGATTGAACCGTTGAGTGGCCATTTTTACTGGAGAGACTTGAGAAAGCGATATTAATAACAATTTTAATATGCAATTTCAGGTTACATATTACAAATTGTTCCGTAACATGTGGTTTTACGTTGATCTTTTAGGTTTTTTTAACATCGTTTCCTTTAATTTTGTTTGTTTAAAGATAATTTAAACAGTTTTTCTACCATTTCATAAACACATCGACACGCTTAAACAATCGTCTAAGGTGCAGATTTGCGTAATTATAGAGAGGATTGTTTGCTTATGTCTGCAGGATGGCGACTCCATGCTCACTGCTGTGTCTATCACAACTGAAGGTGACCATGACTTCAATACATTAAATCCATCAATTATTTTTGAAAAGGAATGGTATAAACGATATAAGCAGTTGATCAGGGAGAAGAACACTCCCAAGGCTTTGAGTGATTTAGGTTATACACAAAAACCCACCGATACTTTTGATGAATTCGTATTGAAACAGGTAAGCTCGTAGAAAAAAGTTGCTTGGAAAATTATTTTCTCATAACAGAAACATATCACGTTGCTACGTTACAACCTCTGACTAGAAATTTTTTTAATGCTTGTGTTAATAACGCAGTCAAAATGAACACAACAATTTCGAAAGTTCGGAATAAATAAAGCCGAAAATTTGTTACACACCTAGAAATCATTACTTCAAATGAAATAACAAAAATCCTCATCGATCTGACTCGTGCTAAAAATATTATTTGAGGAGAAAATTTATCGCAAAAACAATTACACATAATGATTGAATAAGTACGAAATGGCTTTCACCAAGATAAAAAGTAACACGAGGCTAGCAATATTAATGACTAAAATGATTTGTAGCTCTTTTCGCTGCAGATATAATGACATACGCATGCATTTTTTGAATAATAATAATAAATTTATTGTCAAAAAACAGTACAAACTGCGTATGACCACGTGGAGGAAAAAAAAACTAATTTACTCTCCGGAAGCAAGCAAGGGACCATCCCATCAATTCCGATCAATGGCCCTAAGGCAGAGGCGGATTCAAAAATTTCAGCAAAAGTTGCTAGATAAGAAAAAAAGTTAGCTGCGAGTTATAATACATATATTATGTCAATATGTTTGTAATTTAACGCAAATATGTTTGTAAATTTACATGTACAAGTTATTATCGAACTATAGATTATTCTGAGTNGAAACCATTATTTCAGGAACACAAAAATCCAAAGAAAAGAAATTGAAAGGTATAACATTAATGGAAGTTGAACAAACAGCAACTATGTAACAGGTCCACAAATAATTCAACGTTTGCCAAAACCAAAAGAAATTAAGGTTTTCTCGAAGCGTCGGAAAACCTAGTAAATGTTTAAATAATGGTGGAATTTATTCTGCTGTTCCTTCTGATTCATTGTCTGTTATATTCCTGCATTAATTTTCACTTGGACTTTAAAGTAGCGCTGACAACTCCATTAAAAAGTCGAGATATCTCGATTTGAAATTCGATTGACACTATATATGTCTGTAGTGCAAAGACATGTGTATGGTCTGAGAGTCCAGCATTTGGCAAATGATATTTTGAACATTTTTCCGTATTTGTTGTATTTGTATACTATACATCAAGTAGACTGTGTTTTACAGTACAATATTAATTATTAAAATTTGATAATGCATATTTATTAAATTAATTCACTTTAATTATTAAGTAAAGAAACATTGGACATCATTATGAAACGTACAGGAGACGAGTAATGCGGAGAAACCCGTGGTAGGTGCGCAATAGCCAGATTCGATTGTGCGCATGCGCAAGCATCGCCTCCACCAGAGTCCATACAGTAACAGCGTGGAGAGGTGGAAGGGATTTCCCCCTCCACAGCCGCCAATACGCAAGAAGTTGCTTCACTCATCTCGCCTCCTATATCTTCCAATAAACTTTTCATTTCGTTTATTACCATCTCATTCACTATGTCGTTGTTGTGTACTAGCTTCTTGTTGAGGGACATAAACGAAACCGGATTAAATGATTTATAAAATGTGTCTATAGGTATAAAAATTAATTTCATATAAATAAGGATCAAAAAATTTGTTGGTGAGTTATGGATCTAAGTTTCTGAAATTTTTCAAGATAAGTTCCTATGTGTTAATTTTTTTCAATCAAGAATATGATTACATGTTATATATTTTTTCGCAGTATGAAAAAAGCCATAAGCGAACTCGCCATAATTTTTATGTGGGAGCCACATTTGATTCATATCACGTGACTGCCTGGTTCAATGATCTCCCCTTGCACTCTGTGCCTCTTACGCTCCACTTAGTTATCAATTCTCTTCTGGACTCAGTGGGCGTCACGCTTCGTCTGTTCAATCACCCCCTCCCTTTCAAAATGGAATCAAAGGTGGGTTGAAGTTTCTAATCTCTAATCTTATATTCTATTTATTAGAATTAATGTTTTTAGTTCCATATTTTTTTATAATTTTAGTCGTATTACTTAATAAAAAAGAAATTTCAATTTTAAAGTGATTAATACTAGACACGCGATAAATTTAGAGCGATGTAATGTTATTCTTTTGAAGATTCGTCTCTCCAGCCAGCAAGTGCACCACGCCTTTATAGTCGCTGTGGTATTCTCATACGGATTTGTAGCGGCTTATTTCATCCTGTTTCCCGTCAAAGAGAGAAGCAGCAAATCCAAGCATTTGCAGTTGGTTTCTGGAGTGGAAGAGACCTCGTTTTGGATTGTTCATTTCGCTTGGGACATTTTCTCGTTTCTTCACCCCTGCGTTTTGTTACTCATTGTCTTAGCGGTGTACCAGAATGATGGTTTTTCATCAACGGAAGATTTAGGTAATTAAAATTCATCTAATATAATTTAATTAACCTGAAATGTTTCTGTATTAGAACTAGTGGGGCTTAGTAGGTTGAGCTATTGGCTGGGCGGCCGGGGTTCTAATCTCAGAGAGGTCATCGTATTCCTACACACGTTTCAAAGTCCAGATTCACACCAAAGCCCACTCATCCTGATGTAAGACGAGTACATGTTTATTTTGGATGTCAATGTGGCCAGAGCGTGATGTTTGCCACGTCTCCAAGCGTTCACGGAACTCTACCATCTGCGAACCTCATGGATATACCCTAAGGGTACGCTCTTGTATAAAGTTGCTTTCTAACTTCGAGCAGCCAGCGCCAAACAGCGTGTGAAAAAGGCAGTGTTTTCATATGGAGATAGGTATAAAGAATACTCGATGGTTGTAGGAATTTACCGGCGCCTACCAGCTTGCTGGAGCTGTAGGAAGTTTCAGATCACTGGTTGTCGGTCTTTGCTCTCGCGTTTCACGGGCGTGAAGTGTGATTAAGTGCAACGTAGATTTCGTAACTTTTTTGTGGGGCTTTAGGGCTCGTCAACATCAAGGTCATTAGAGCCCTGATTTCGTTACTGATTTGTAAAGATTATTTATTTATTCGTATTCTTTCTTCTGAGGAGCAAGTATTTTGCACACTTTCCTCCTGTTGACCCGCACGGAGCCAGTTTTTCGTCCATACAAATAAGCTGGTCAACGCTTGTCACCGGCGCTGGAAACACGCGGGCAAGCAAGCTTTCTAGGCGCCTTGGGCATGCCGGACGAGGGACAATGAGATGTTTTTATGTTTACACTAAGGTCATAACAATTGGCTCATACAAACAGGAAATGATAAATATTCGAAATTTCTTTGAAAGTGGTGCAAAATAACATCCATTGCCAACACAATTTCTCTATCATTCAAGAGAATACTTCATCTTACCTCCACTGTCATAAGTTGGACCTGTCATAAGTGAAATCAAGAAAATAATTCAATTTGACTTTAATTGGGTCGAATTTTGCTCGGTAAATTGGTTAGTAAAGACTACTTAGTAATTCTTTGATGCATGTTTATTTTTAAAAAAAGTAATAGATAAAAAATGTGGCAAAACTATTCCACACGTTATCTTCCTATAGCAATTTCATTTATTTATTTTTTAATCCAAATGTTAATAGATGATCCTCGCATTTCTATGAACTTTTGCTGGTGAAGCAATGTTTGATTCTATTTCAGAGATGGCTAAATGTTCTCCACATGGTAATGCCCAGTTTGTATTAGTTGGTAATGGACTATGTATGTTTGCAGGCAGAATGTTTGTTTTACTCGTGTGCTTCGGTTGGGCCGTACTTCCACTCACCTACTTGGCTTCATTTGCTTTTTCGCAACCTGCGACAGGATACACGGTTATCTCGTTGTTATATGCCATCGGAGGTAAGCAAATATTTGATTGTCTCACCAGTAATTAAGATAGCATATGTCTAGAATGAATAACATAAATAATGAAAGACTTATATTTTGTAAAAAGAGATCACAACGTTTCGACCTCGCTTTAAGTCGTCGTCAGGTGATCAAATAATAACAAGAAACATAGCATATTATTCGTCTATAAAAGATCGTAGGTCTTAAATTATTTATTTAATTAGATTATATAATTGACGTTAATTGTAGTAGAGTCGTAATAATGATGACGAAGATGGTAATAATAATGTAATAATAATTATAATAAATGTGCATTTATTGGTATAATCAAGATAGTGAAGTATAGTCTCCCAGCTGACTATTAAAAATATGTTATATTGTGGTATAAAATAATAACACTACGTAGTTTTGATATTTGAAAATTCCCAATACGTGTTTCTACTCCGCGAGGTCAAATCTGAAGTATATATATATATATGTTCTGAGCAACCAGTAATTTATGAATTAGCGTAACTGACATGACAGTGAAACGTATGTCATGACCAAGGACTTGATAAGCATTACTCCGGTTCCCAAAAGGTCGTGTACCCGCTTTAACTTTTCTTCTTGTTATTGATCCACTTCTGTTGAGGCCTGAGGTGTCGTCACAATGAAGTCGATTTGAGTTTATTAAATGTTGCGCTTAACGGAAACTTTTTCTGTCTAAAGACATACGAATATTTTATATATATAAAGTTACTTTCTAAGATAATATTTTTTATTTATCCATCTTTGTTTTACAAATTTGGTGTCAAGTACGTGTGTACGCAAATACGAATTAACAAGTTCTTTTCAAATTGTAGTTTTACTCACCTCATTGAGTAAAGTTATGTACAAGAGAATAGAGTTAAGTAACTATGTAAGTAATTCAGAAAGAATGGTTTATTTTTTTATTTCGTTTTTCTATTAAGTAACATAAGATTTTTCTTTTGTGCTAAAGTGTCACTTGTTTTACATGAGATGTGAATGGATTTATTATATGTACAAAATGTTAATCAATTTCGTATCTATGACGAATGAACAAATACATAATGTCCTTTTGTTACGCAGGATACATTGTTTATTCTGTGATGTATTACATGCTGGTTGAATTTCCAAATCAGTTCTTAAAGAAAGTTAATTGGATTCTGCTGGTAATTCCTCATTACTGTCTGGCCGACGCTATTACAACGGCGAACGAAAATTTCATTAATTTGAAGTCTTGTCAAGAAAGAAGAAAAATGTGTGATACGGTGAGAGCTGACCATTGTTGTCCAGGTATTTGTTTAAACAAATCATGATTTTAATCTTTTTGCAGATAGGTGGCTGAACAAGTTTTTGCGTCAATAACTGCCGGAGTGTCGTAAACGTATTTTTTCAAAAATTACTTTAAATTGTATTAATAATAATAATAATAATAAATTCATTGTCAAAAAAGCCGTACAAACTGCGTATGACCACGTGGAGAACAATAAACTAATTTACTCTCCGGAAGCAAGCAAGGGACCATCCCATCAATTCCGATCAAGGGCCCTAAGGCAGAGGCGGATTCAAATATTTCAGCAAAAATTCCTAGATAAGATGAAAAGTTAGCTACGAGTTATAATTCTAATAGAATGTCAATATGTTTGTAAATTAACGCAAAAAATGTACATGTACAAATTATTATCGAACTATAGATTATTCTGAGTATAGTGTTTAAAAATCATAAGAGTTGAAAAAACACTAAATTCACGATTTATTGTTACAATAAACACGCCCCTAGACAAAGCCTAGAGAACCTGTATAAGAAATCCGCCTCTACCCGAAGGAAAACCGGAGCAATACCCGGGCCAGGATAGCCAGGATGAATATTAAAATTATATTCACGAGGTATTCATTAGTTCCATTCTTTTAGCGGACCGAACTTCATTTGCCTCCTCGGCAGCAGGGAAGCAATGCAACGTGCGCGTGAAACGGTCAAATGTCGTTAAGTTGGAGAACCTTCATATTTATTATTTATCACAAACAGACAGTTATCCTATCTGCAAACGAAACTTGCGGTTCACAGCTTAGGGCACTTCCCAGAACTTCCACTTTCAATGAGCTAACCGCTCGCTCTACCGGGGCTAAGTTCCTACTCACTAACTTGACCCAAGAAATAGATGTTACTTTATTTACCATTTTAATGTTATTTTTGCAATCTACATAAAATCACGAATAAAATGAGTCTAAACACAGTATAATTATGAAAAAAAATCAACTGTAAATGAAAGATAAAATTTTGGCGCTTATATTTTTTTCTTTTATTTGTAGAATATGAATATATTTCTGTAGATTTGTCTTCCAATCGATAAAAGCGGGTGAAGTACTTGCTAGCCGTAAACCTTATAATTAATACTTTATTATTATTATTATTATTATTATTATTATTATTACATTTATACATTATAACAATTTAGAAGAATTAATCAAAATAAACGATTAAATCTCATTTCAACCTCGACTATATCCTTCATTTACCCGTAATTGTATATTGTATAGATCCATTTCCTTTGCAATTGTATGTATATTGCAAAAATAACATTAAAATGATACCAAAATGTTAAATAAAAACTAACATTTCCTATTTCTTGGGTCCAGTTGATGACGAAGTCCCGATTGTTGTGCTGAGCAGTGAGCTCAATAAGGAAGGATCGACAGAGTTCTGGGAAGTACCCTAAGCTTTGAACCATCACTTTCAGTGGCAAATCGTGTAGTGGGCTCACAGTCATAAGTAACTATACAAAACCGGGGAAGTGTAACCGAAAATGAATTTATACAAATATAAATTTTCGAAATTAAAAATACAGAAAAAATGACAAGTTTAGGAATTAAAAACTAAAGTTGAACCATTCTACTAATTCCATTCAAATAATTAACTACGTGATTATATTATGAGGTTTTTAACATACGCTTTGAAGCATATGTGATACAATTCATGCAAATAAGGGGATTTTCCAGCTAAGAGTTTCTTTAAGGAGAGATATTAGAAGAAGAAAAAATTATCTACTACATGATATCAACGTTCTCACAGTACAAACAAATGGCTTTCTATAAGAAAAAAATGAAGACAAAGAAACTATATAAGGGCACAGATAGATTCATCCACATTTCCCATACATTTGCACATAAATATTTCTGTAATAATTTTTTCCCTATGTAAAAGAAATGCTGTCTCATAATTCAACTCACATTGCTTAATATGTAACTATAATCTCGAAATTTTCCATGGTTAGAAAGAAAAATTTCATTATCCATGGTTTGTAAGAAAACGTTATTTTAATGTCCTAAAGACTTCTGTGGGTAGCTCTCATTTTATTCAAGTATTAAAAGAATAATTCCAGCTCTCTGAAAACATAATCTGAAGTTTTTGTTGCGCAGGAAAATGTCCACCCACAGGATGTTGGCATTATACAGACAATTACTACCGAATGGAATACCCTGGCATTGGAAGAAATATCTTGTTTTTTATTTTCGGAGGTGTCATTTATATTATAATTATATTTTTTATTGAGTTCCGTCATGTGCTTTGGATCTCTGTGAAGAGTGCAGTGAACACATACGAAAAGAGTAAGTTTTTTCTATTTTATTTGAAATACTTTTCAATATTATTAACACGAAGTTTTCTTACATCAAATTGTCGTTTATAAATCGTTGGTATCGAGTGAACATGTTACATTTCACTGGAGTTCAAATGAAACATTTTTATTACTTAGAAAGAATAATTTTTGCATTGCTAGAACTTAAAGTAAATTTTGAGAAACCTTTTAGCATTTTATGTATAATTTTGCACCAATCTGAATGGATAAACATTTTATTTATTTTTAAATTTACCGCTACCTTTTAAGTGCATAGTTTTCAGGTAAATCTTAGACTCCACAGTCTGACTCAGAGAAAATTAAATGTAGTAGTGAACTGTAGTGAAATGAAATATTGTCGTGAAAAATAATTGTGCTAAATATGCTCACTTAAAGAAAACCATTATTTCATTACAAATATTTATGTGGTTTCTTAGATAGCTTATCTTTTGAGGTAGCACTCGGGTTATCCGCATCATTGTTTTAGTGAATATCCGATTCGAGAGAAAAAATAAGAATCAAGCCTAGCATAGAGGGATATAATCCTATAAGAGATATTAGGCTAGTTACATTAACACACTTTTTCATATAAAACATAACACTATATTTGTATACAATTGTATAGTTTCTCGGTTTCCACTTTCACCTCAGTTTAGGATTCGGTGTCTAGAAAATTAGTGCATTGCTTGTCTATATCCTCATTCCCATTCCTTTATTTTTAAATTAATGTTTATTGTTATTTAAAATCCAGCAATCACATTTAGTGCCGACACATCCTTATTCATCTCCATGTGAGAAAATATACTAACTTTATGATAATAATTCTAGAAAACAAAAATAGTTTCACTTAGAATGTACACATTCTGTGAATTATCAAATGTGAATCAATATATTCCACACACGTATTTTTAGTTTTATGGTTCTTGAAAATAATTTATCATTTCAAAATAATTTGTTTTATTATATTATTGTGTATTATCTGTAAACTATGCACTTAAGATATTTATTGGACCTTTTTTATCCTTTCAGTGTGTTCCTTAGGAATATATGTAGACAGTTATTTTCAAAAGTATTTAAAATGTTCCTCATGGAAGCAACTCATACTAAATAAACGACTCTCACCTCGACAGATGTGGATGATAATCAGTTAGCAGAAGATTCTGATGTGCAAGAAGAGAAGTTAAAAATCCGATCGTGTAGCATGGAGGAAATCAGAACCAAATACAATCTTGTTCTCAGGTAATTCTCATTATAAATGGATTCTAAATAGCATGTCTAAATTATAATTGGATCGCTGAGCTGATTTTTGATATTTCGAAATCATATTTGCTTGGAGGTTACTTAAATATATTTTTCCCCCGACAAAGTTCCCAATTATTTTTCAAATTTACCACCAAATTACCAGAGGCGTCTGCTGAATGTTATTTACTCTCATTAAATGAAGTACCAGGTGTACAAGTACGAAGTGCGAATTTGAGACAACAGATGGTGCGCTAATGCAGTATGGAGTATAAAAATTTGACGTATACGCCATTTTGTTGTGGCATTAACACGAGTCAACGCGCACAAGTGATAAGTTGAATATCTGTTGGCATAGTATTCTTTTGCTGTGTTCAATATGTCGAAATTTGTGCCAAATAAAGAGCATTCGTGGACAGCATTATTTTTTTGTTTTCATTTGACGAAAACTGCTGCTGAATCACACCGATTACTTCGAGAAGCTTATGGTGAACATGCTCCATCGCAAGATACGTGTAAACGAGGGTTTCGGTATATCTGAAGTGGTGATTTCGATGTTGCAGACAAGGAACACGGAAAACAGCCCAAAAAAGTACGAAGATGTGGAATTGCAAGCATTGTTGGACGAAGACTGTTCACAAACACAAAAACAACTCGCAGAGCAATTGAACTGTAGACAACAATCTGTTTCTGATCTGAACGACAGGTAGATGGAAAGGCGCAAAACCACATCTGAAATGTTGCTCGAACAATATAAAAGAAAGTCGTTTTAACATAGTATCGGTACTGGGGATGAAAAGTGGATATATTTTGAGAATCCCAAGCTCAAAAAATCATGGCTAAACCCAGGCACACCATCCACATCAACGGCAAGACCGAATCGCTTTGACAGGATAACTTCTCTGTTTGGTGGGACCAAAAAGGTAGGGTCTATTATGAACTGGTAGTGTGGTGAAACGGTTAATACCAAACGCTACCAACAACGAGCGATTTGAACCGTTCGCTACTCGCAAAACAACCAGAATATCGAAAAAGGCAACACAAGATCATTTTCCTCCATGACGATGCAGATTCGTGTCACATTGGTAGCAGTCAACTGGGAAGTGCTACCCCATACGGCTTGGTCACCAGACTTGGCTCCTTCCAATTACCACTTGTTTGCGTCGATGGCCTACGTACTTGCTGAGCAGCGCTTTGGATCGTTCGATGATGTGAAAACATGGATCGATGAATGGTTCGCGGCAAAAGAGGAAGATTTTTACTGTCGTGGTATCCACAAGTTACCCGAAAGATGGCGAAAATGTCTAACTAGCAATGGAGCATATTTTGAATGAAGCACTTTTTATAATTATTCCGGTTTTAACGTAATTTTTGTTTGAAAACAAATCTACATTTCATACTTGTACAACTGGTAAGTACAATTAGAGATTATCAGACTTAACTAAACGATGGGTTGGATGATATTCGTAAGATAATTATTAAAAATCAATTTTTTGTTTAAATAATATAACAAATTTTTAAACACTCCTTGGAGAGGTGAAACATTTAGTCACCAAAGACGCGACAGTCTCCACAATCATTTATTACGCTACGCAATGACAACACCAGCTATATTGCATACTTTAACTGAAATATTTTTAAGTTTAAGAGGATTTTATTAAAATATCATATTGAAATATTATCCCTCTATAATAGTGGAAATAAAATCTTCCATTAAATTATTTAGATTTTTACTGAAATGGCTAATGAACAATTTATTTCACTATCTCCAATGATGTAATTGACGAAAGGGTATTTCCTATTCTTGTTACATTTCAAACTGTCCGTATTTGCATAGCTGTTAATTCTAGTAAAAACGCTTTCTACTTCGTTCACGATTACAATTCCCTAGAAACGACGCTTGTTTTCGTTTCTTTTCAGAGATGTTAGCAAGTATTACGGGAAGTTTCTCGCCGTGAAAGGTATATGTCTGGGAATAAAGCGAGGTGAATGTTTCGGCCTTCTGGGAGCCAATGGCGCTGGCAAAACCACTACGTTCAAGATGATGACGGGGGACGAAATAATAACAGAAGGAGAAGCGTATATCCAAGGTTTTAGTTTGAAAACGAAGTTGAGGGAGGTAAGAAATTCATCAGGTTTTGTGACTATTGCAGTTTTAAAAAATATTTTGAAATTTATTAAAGGTCTAAGAATAATTGAACAGGTTTTCGTATCAGTCAGACTTGTAGCCAGAGGTATTTTGGGTGGGAGGTGCTGAATTGTCGCTGAAACTACGAGGGTAGTCCAGGAAGAAAAGAACCAGGGCCCGGATTTTGATGACATGTCATCTTCTTTTCCTTATTCAGTATGCATTGCTCTTAAGTATTAAAATCCTGAACACGAATTTCTGGTTATAAAAATATTAATCTTATTGGGCAATTTTTCGTCATATTTTCTACTTTTTGTGTTTTAGGTCATTTTTCAATTATTACGTCATTTTTGCGTTTTACTCCCTTTTCTGACCCCTCTCTTTCTTTTTTGCAAGAAATTAGATTAACTAAAATTATTAAATTATTCAACATTTATTTTTAATCTAACGAAATAATTGGATATTTGATCAGTAGAGTCGACAATGTACGTGTTTAGAGTCGGTTTCTTACCTATACCATATACGAGTATATTGTTGACGCAGCAAGCATTTCTCCCATTTTTACTGTACCTGTGGTAGCAAAAAAGACCCCTATCGACAATGCGCAAGTTGAAAGGCAAGCTTTTGATCCGTTATTTTCATTGTCACAGATTTAGCTATGTACAGATTTTCTGAGAGGAAAGTTTGGTATTTAATTCAGTGTTCGCAGTTTCATTCAGCCATGCCTAAAATAAAGCCATCTAAATCTTGTCATTTAAGACAAATTGTATCTGAATTTGGAGATGATGTTTTCTCTACAGACGGTGAAGTGTTATTTTGTAAGATGTGCGAAACAAAGGTATGAGCCGAAATAAAATTTTATGTACGGTCGCGATATGCATATACGGGCAGCGGAACACGCAAGTAAGAAGAAATCCACGCAACTTTTACTGCAACAAAGTGTATCCATGAAGGAGAATTTTTACAGAGACTTTTGTGAAGCTTTAGTTTCTGCAAACATCCCATTTTGGACATTGAACAATGCTAAATTGAAGAGTTTTCTGGAACTGCATTTCGGACGTCCTATCCCAGACGAATTAACTCTTCCGAAGAACAACCTATCACAATGTTACTACAACTCCACTAACAAGATACGGGGAAATGTGCATGGAAAGAAGATTTTCGTATCCATTGACGAAACGAGTGATGTAGAAAATCGTAACGTGGCTAACATGATCATTGGTATATTGAAGAACGACGGACCAGGTGAAGTGTTTCTGCTTACAAGTGAGAAATTAGAAACTGTTAACCACTCCATAATTTGTAGATTCTTTGAAAAATGTATGTTTTTGTTGTGACCTGAGTGTACCAGAAATGACGTCTTGCTTTTTGTGTTTGACGCAGTGCCATACATTGTGTAATCAGGAAAGTCAATACAAGCTTTTTACCCGAAAATGGAGCACATTACTTGCTTAGCACACGCTATGCATAGGGTGGCAGAGGAAGTTAGAGCACATTTTTCGCAAGTGAATTCCCTAGTGTCAAAGACGAAGAAATTTTTTGTCAAGACTCCCTCTCGCAAACTGCTCTTAAAGTCCGTGGCTCCCGGTATCTCCAGAACCTATCACCCTATGAGGCACCTGCGTCGATTCAGCAATATATTATTGCGATCATTTCCAGATGGTGAAACGTGTTATCGACAGATGGCATCCTGACGATGCTACTGCAATTGATACGACTCAAACGCTATTTTCAAACAGCTAGCCTTCATAAAGGCAAATTTCAGTTGCTTAACACAAGGAATCACACGTATACAGGAGAAAGGTGCAAGTCTGGAAAGTTCTCTAACTCTAGTTAACAGAATTGCATCTGATTTGAAAAGTGTAGAGGGAGAAGTTGGAAGAAGGGTATCTAAGAAAGTGGAAAATGTTCTTGATAAAAACTCTGGATACAAACCTTTGTGTCACATTTCTCAAGTGCTAACCGGTGAAACATTTGATGCATCCTGCATTGAAGATGATCTCACTGCCACTGATTTGGCGTATTTCAAGTACGCTGCTGTTGTATCAGCAGACGTGGAAAGGAGTTTCTCACAGTACAAAAATGTGCTTTCCGACAACAGGCGTTCCCTAACTTTCGAAAACCTACACATGCTGCTGGTTATCTACTGCAATAATTCTGAATACGGTAGATTTTATATCCGTTTATCTTCCTAGACCATACAAATTTGCGAGTTTAAATTAATATTAATTTCAGTTCTAACGTTTCAAGATATTTTAGATCATCAAAATCCGGGGCCTGGTAATAACTATCATTTTATATATAATACATATAT
>NNCF01133642.1:113174-134006 GCA_002313205.1 Laupala kohalensis
ATGTCCCAGAAATGTTGTGACAAACCTCTAGGGACTGAGAATTGCATAGCAATCCATGGCCGATTTACCCATTCGAGCTCTAGCCAGCATACAAGGAGCGTAGAACGGTATACGAATGGTGAGCTTGCAGACATGCACTTAATGTATGGAATAGCTGAGTGCAATGGACGCATTCATCGAGAACGCTTCCCAGACATACATCAACCGCACCTCAGTTTATTTGCACGTCTGCATCGAAATTTGTGTGGGTACGAGTCATTAAGAAGTGGCAGGGCCAAGTGAGGGCAGGTCACGATCGGTCGTTAGGGAAGAATGTGCCCTTGGATACCGTGGAGACTTATCCATGCACCAGCACACGTCAGGCGTAGGAATGTCTCGTATCAGTGCCCAGCGTATTTTGAATGCCGAGTCTTTACACGCCTTTCATCTCTTATAGGATGCAGTCATTACACCCCGATAAACATCCTGCATGTGTGCGTTCTGCTGTGTGTGAGTGGCTGAGATGTGAATTTCCCAGCTTATGTGTTTACTGGTGAGACCACATTCACTAGGGATGGCATATTCAATCACCACAATGAGCATTTGTGGGCACCCCGCATGGTGTGTGGCACAACGCTTCACAGTTAATGTGGCCGGGTTTCGTCGACGTAGGGCCGTACCTTTCTGGAACCTGTTCTTCCCGGCTTGCTTGAAGATCATCCAGCAAATGTGAGGCACAGCATGTGGTTTTTGACATGCTCGTTTTGGACTGGCTGTTCGTAGGTATTTGGCCCACGCTGACCGGATTTCTTTCTTTCTGTGGGAAGCCATGAAATCTCACGTATCACGATCGTGTGGAGTCTGAAATGTATCTTTCCGCGACAATCGTCTGCACATCTGCTATTCTATTTTTCCCTAGCTCGCGTTAGGTCTGGATCGGCTCCTTAGCCCATACGCTGCTGTGGGTGCCAAATTGGCCGTCGCGGAGGGTAGAGCTCGCGCGATTTCCTGACCCCGGCACTAGGAGGAGATGTGGTCAGCATATCTCTCTGACAGGCTTTTTGATCCCAGGATGGATCCTGGAACTCATTGTATAGCAGGCTGAGTAGACCTGGGTGCCAGTCTGGAGGCGTGATGAAAATCCCCACCTCACCGGGGATCGATCCCCGGTCATCAACTCAGTGCTCTACCCACTGAGCCACGCTGACTCCGCACATCTGCTACAATCAAAGAGACTCCCGGTGTATTCCAGCGTGTCCGGCAGTCAATGCTCCGTCGGTGTCAGGCAGACTTTCCCACCTCCTGAAATCCATAAACAACTTTCATTTGACATTGAAAACGTCCCATTACGTAGAGAGAGGGAGACACTGGATTGTGACCTGGATAACAGAGTAGTAGTTCCAGCTCGTCACTCTTGTCATGAAGAATGTTTGATTTTTTTTCATTCTTTGTTGTAGGTGCGACAGCGCGTAGGATATTGCCCCCAATTCGACGCTTTGATTGACGTTTTGACCGGAAGAGAGACGTTACATATGTTTTGTCTACTGAGGGGGATTTCTGACGATTCCATTCCGAAGATAATTAATCAGCTCTCTGACTCGTTACTCTTCACTCAGTTTTTGGACAAAAAAGTGAAGACGTACAGGCAAGTCTCTGACAACATTTGTTATCATCAATGGTGTTCAATGATGATAATTTATTGAGCTAGTATATTGTATACACTTTTACTCGTTCAAGTCATCTAATTTTTTATTAAGTTATTTCTCGGATGTTGCACAACACACTAACCACTCAGTGGTGCGCAAAATTTCTTTCATAGTCGCTTACCTTTTTTCAGATGGGCAAGAATTGCCACCCCTAGCTTTACTGTATGTTCGTTACTTTTGTTACCTTTCTTCCGTACCTAAAATATTAGCTATATATGGGATGTTTGCTCTAAATACTACTAATATTTAAATAATTATAAATGTTGTAAAAAAATGTACAAACTGCTCATGATAAACGTGGAAGATATTAAACTAATTTACTCTCCGGAAGCAAGCTAGGAACCATCCCATGAATTCTGACGAAGGACCCTAGAGGTGACTAGAAAATTTTTAGCTCCTAGCTAACATAAAACGTTAGCTACGTGTTATAATACTAATCGATTATCGACAAATTTATAGTTTAATAGAAAAAAAAATCACAAGTTCGTATTATTATCGAACTATAGATTGTTCGAAAAAATGAGACACTTTTTGACTGACCGACTCATTCCACAATGAAGAGCAAAAACTGTTACAGGTAGGAACTTGAAATATTGACGGGATATTGATTTTGTTCAGACTCATACGACGAGATGTTTTGAAATTACTGTTTTAAATGTGTGATGTAGTATGAAAGGTTGTTTTTGGAAACGTGCTTAAATTGTCAACACTAAACTAAAACAAATGGTAATTTTCTCTACAAACGTGTAAAGCCGAGCAGCGTCCGTTAGATAAAATAAAATTGTATGGTAATTTTTAAACACATTAATTATATTTTTCTTCCCTGACAATACGTTATTTTAAATAAAGAAGGAATTAAAAACTTACGACGTGTAATAGACGAATAATATTTATATTTTGTCAAGAGCTCACTACTTTTCGACTTTGATTTAAGTCAGGTAGTTAATTAAAAACAAATTATAACAATAAACATTATCACCTGATGACTTAAATCAAAGTCGAAACGTAGAGAGTTCTTGACAGAAAATATAAATATTATTCTTCCATTACAGGTCGTAAGTTTTTAATTATTTATTTAATTAGATTTTAAAATGGACGTTAATTGTAGAAGTCGTTTTATCCCCAATTTCTGTGTGGTGAAGTAGCGGAGGCAACAAACGCAAGCTGAGTACAGCTGTCGCTCTTGTGGGGAATCCCCCGGTCGTGTTCTTGGACGAACCGACGACAGGAATGGATCCTGTCGCCAGGAGATCTGTGTGGAACGTGCTATGTTCCATACGGGATGGAGGAACGAGCATCGTTTTCACGTCACACAGGTACATTTCTTGGAGATTTCTCTCGTTAACATCATCAGATAAGAACAAAATGACGGAGAATAGTAAATTAGATACTCCAGGATCCAACAGTAGTTTAGAACTCTTTTGCGCGCACAATTCGTGCAGAGGCGGGGAAAATTGTCGCGGCAAAATAAAACACTACGACAATTCCCAAGAGTGTGATACCTCTATCAAAAACCAACCTGTAATAATATAGTTGGAAACAATGACAAGCTTGTTGATGCGGTTTCCAGTACAGAAGAGCATCTAAATATCTCCACTCTTATACCCCACTCGCGCGTTTGCAGTGCTCAGACGGCTCGCAAGTCGCTGGGCAAAACTTGTGCGCGAAAGTGCATGAAAGTACTCATATGATCTCATTCAGATTTAATACACGCGAGTTTATGCGACATCTGCATTCGCGGCATGAATCACAAGCAGGAAATCCCAATGCATTGGAACAGAGACAATAATAATTGCTCTTCTATTATGGATAGTATTTCCAGTAATACAACACAAAAGAATGTTGAATGGTTAATTGTTTTTTTAATAAATAATGATTGCTTTTTGTATAGTAAACGCAAGAATTATTTCTACATTTAAATAATGGCAAAGAATATCCCAATCATTAATTGTTTTTTATCAAAGTCTTTTTTCTTCATTGTTGGTTCTAGTATGGATGAATGTGAAGCTTTGTGCACGAGAATAGCCATCATGGTTAACGGTACTTTTAAGTGCCTGGGATCCTTACAGCACTTGAAAAACAAGTTCGCGAAAGGATACACCCTTCAGATTAAAGTGAAGGCACCGTCGAGCAAAGACGTGCGTTTACCTACAAGCATCAAGGACACTATCGTGAGCAGCACGAACTGCGTCAAGCGATTTGTTGAGACCACATTCGAGGGTGAGATGACCACACGATTCTCTCTGTCTAAGCTTCTAAACGTCTGTTTCACACGTTCCGGGTGTTCATCCGGCAGAATATCACGATAATTCAACAGAATAAGGAAGATGATTCTTTAAAATGTCAACATGAAAGATCTAATAACTTTCGTTAGGCATGATATCGATCTGATTTTATGTAAACGCAAGTCAAGCGTACAGAGCAACAGTATCTGGACCATATGGAGACACCGTATTGTGCTAGACTGCTCATGCGGGTGAACAGAGCACGTAGCTAAAACATTAGGCACAGGACATTGTGAAAGGACTCATACAAAATAATGTAGTGCTGTTTGTCCAGGAAACTGGAGACATCACGGCCGGGAAAACACCCAGAATGTGTGAAAATTGGAAAAGATTACTGACGTAATTTCTTATTATAAAATATTGCATACAATGGTCTTTCAGAATTTCAAATAACTGAAGGACGGATTTTCTATGAATTTGTACCGAATCGGTGCATTACAAAAACTTACAAATTCGCACTATAAGATACGCTTCGCGATTATGTAACCAAACCATTTCTAAGGGGCAACGTAATTTTAAAGGTAGAAGTCTCAGCTATTAATAACAGGTTCTTTCAAATAATTGAGTTTGTTAATCAAAGTATGATAATCAAAAGCATCTTGAAAACATATATAGGGAATAAAGCTCGACGTCACGATGATTACTCTGCAGATCAGATTAATTGTAAAAATTCTTACGTTATCCATTGAAGACTTACACGTGTGTATTACACGTGTGTATATATCAAAAGTATGACGACGTAACATGTTTTAACCTGTTCCTAAGCGATTTTTATTCTGATAACATGTACTTTTAAAAAAGAAAGTGTACTTATTTTCAGCGGACGATACCACATTACTCTGTTTGTGACTCAGGTTCCGTATTGAGAGAGGAGTATATGGGACTCTTGACGTATTCAATTCCTGTTTCGAACTTCACTTATTCGGAGATGTTTGGGTGGATGGAACAAGCAAAGCACCAGTTACACATAGAAGATTATGCTCTGGGACAAACTAATTTAGAACAGGTATTCAAATAATTCTATTTCTCTTTTTTGCACCCGTGAAATCGTATTTCCAAGCGTATCTTTCTTATTTCACAGGTTTTTCTTACTTTTACTAAAGATCAAGAGGAAAGAGTATAAATTTTGTAAATTATCATATTTAAGCATCATTTTTGTAGTATCGTTTTTAAGTAGATAGCGTAAGTGACTAATTTTAATCCTTTAACCCATTGCCTTGTAATAATTAGTGATAAATAAAACTACGAAAATAGTGTGTATACTGTTCATGCTTATTGTGCTTGTTTCATTTTAATAGTAATAAAACGTATTTTGTTGTCCATATATGTGATGTAATAGTTACTTTTTACGTACGTAACATGTTTGTTGGCTGCTCAATAGCTTGAAGCCGGTGAAAGCAAAACAGAAACTGTTGAAAAAATTATTAATTTATATGCACAGTTTATGAATATAAATAAATAAAAAATGTATTGTCAAAAAAACAGTACAAACCACATGGAGGACTCAATCATGATTTAAATTACTTCACATTCGTAATCATCAATGTACATTTATGAGTGTTCCTACACGTGGAGAAGATATGTCAAAACTACGGCCATATTAAAATGGCAACGAGAACGGGAATCGAACCGTGGACTCCCGCTTTGAACGCTGGAGTTGACCACTATGACTGTATACCATTTCCACTCAGGCCTTATAACCTCGAAAATCTGAGACACAACCCCGTACTAGAGATAACTGAACCAAATACTACATTGTTTATTATGCGGCACACCATATTTTTATTAGTAATTTGCTCGAATAAAATGAACAATACTCTCTCTAGATGAAATTAATTGTATTTTTGAATTGTTTTCTGTATAAAACATCGTTACCCGTTTGTGAAATCTTGTGAGGAAGCGTAGTGATTTTAGAATTTTCTGTAACTCCGTTTTTATATTCCAAAAAATGAAACAATAGCGTGCGACGCCAGTTTCGTGTTCTCCCCTCGAGACCCAAGTGTTTCCACAATGTGATGCTGAGAAATACCGTCGTAAACTGCAAGACCTAAGTATATTTTTGTTGATTTTGGGTTTCAACGGGTCAGCTAATCATAATATGCAATTCCATCGCAATTAACGGGATTTCATTTAATTAAGTCTTGAATACCTTAAATACCTTTGAGATGAATACCGAAGAATGTTGTTTCTTTAGCAGTTTTTAATTGGGTTTCATTTATTGGAAGTGAAATACGTTCAAGATATTTGGTTGCACTATTGTGACAAGATATACATACCGTTTCTTTTTCAGTGTTTACTTATGAGACGATTGGCATGACATAAGAGAAGAGATAGGATAAAAGTGTGGGCGTTGACATGTTTCCGGAGAAGGGGAGGGTGGCATATCGTCGACGTACACTTAAATCAGTACAGGTCCTAAATTTGAACCTTGAGGAGTACCGAAAGAAAGTGGCTAATGCTTCCCGAGGGATAATGCTGGAATGATTGAGTTTGTTCATATTAAACTTCAAATTGTTGCTAACTCTTGTATTTCGTAGAAAGTTAGTATCAATCAATAAATGCGCTCCTGTTGTAACAATGCAGTTTGGAAAGATCGTGACCGATAACTTCCAATGCATTGATATTTATTTTTTAAATTACGATGACACTGGGCAAACTGAGAAATGATGTAAAGTGTAATTTTATTGTTTACTTTTTTCAAGTGTCCTGGATCTACCCCGGAAATGAGAGAACAGGAGAATTAAACAGACTTTTTATAATATAATTTCTTTATTTCTCAAACAACATACATGGTAGTACAATATTTAATTATACCACTACTGAATAATTTTTTTTGTTGCAATGGTATACATAGTATAAAACATTTTTTATTCTCTCATTCCTCTTGAAAATAAATATCTATTTGCTGCCCTCTAACTCATGAGCAACATTTGATATGGTGTGCGACGCAAAACACATAGGTATTACAAGTCATTCATTACGCTCTAACGGTAAAACAATTTAATACGAATCTATTATTATATAATCATCACTATTTTTGGATAAGGATATGAGTCGATTGCTCTGTTCTCAACTATCGAAAGATGGACATCGTGTATTAACTGTAAGGTTTGCGTGTTTTCCGACGTGAAGAAAAATTCAAAACCCACTTGTCAATCGGATGGAGAGACGCGTGTTATTTTACCAAAAGGAGAAGATGCAATCGTGGGATTTACAAACTATAGTCGACAACAACGCCGCCGCTCGTCAGCTATTGCGATTTCGAAGCTTTTACAGAACCTATTGACACATGTCAACCACCTGGTGATGCTCCCTATTCAGACGCATATCAACATCATTGTCCTTATGCTGTCGGATTCATTGTTTTGTGTGCTTTCGATACGACACGTAATTGATATACTTTTCGTGGAAATGATATAGCGAATAAATTGTTAACTGCATTAATAAATATTGCGCGCGACTATGCGTCGTATGTTGATTATCTACTACCAATTGTCATGCTAAGTGAGATGATATTAATTTCGAGAATGCAACGCAATTTCGAGATTACAATCATCTGATTGGAATGTATAGAGGAGCTGCGCAAAGCAAGTGTAATGTGAACTGTAAAGTTCCTCTTTATATTCCCATACTCATGCATAATTCGGCATCATACGATTCTCATTTTCTTCTTCGCGCTCTACGACGAGATCCAAAATTTAATAAATATAAACTTCGTTTTATAGCACACAATCACGAACGCTTCATTTGCATTTCCATGTGGGAAAAGTGAAACTTCGTTTTCTAAACTCGTTTAAATTTATGTCTAGCTAACTCGATGCTTTGGCGCGTACACTTCATCCGGCAGATTTGTTATATGTTCGAGCGCATTTTCCCGATATTAGCCACTTTGCATCAGCATGTGGGAAGGGTGTATTTCCATACGACACAGAGACGGTGCTCGAAGAAACTGCATTGCCACCAAAGGGTGCGTTTTTTAGTCGTCTCTCGGGTGAACACATTACTGATGACTATGCGCATGAACAGCAGGTTTGGAAAGCACTTTCCGACTATGTTGATTTGTACTAGAAAATAGATGTGCTCCTCCTCACCAACATTTTTGAATCGTTTCGCCACTTAAGTTAGCATGTGTACAAGCTTGATCCTACGCATTATCTCACTACTCCGACTGCGTCGCGGGATGTTATGTTAAAAATGACAAGGGTGAAATTGGAACTGCTTACCATCGAGGACATGCTCTTTGAAAGAGGGATTCGTGGAGGACTCTAACAAGTCAATGCTCGACATGCAAAAGCAAACATTCGCTTTATGAATGATTTGTTTAATCCGCATGAACCCGATTGTTATCTACAGTATATAGACTAATAATCTGTACGGACAATGTATGTCGCAAGCTTTACCACTTGGTGACTTTCAATTGGATACGGACGTTGCATGCTTTCGAGTAGCTCAGGTGGTGATGGAGGATGAGGGTTATATGTTGGATCTCAATATCCGTAAACATCGACATGACGCACTCAGCGACCTATGGTTTTGCCCTGAGACGCAGATACCTCATCCTGAAAATCAACAGCCGAAATTCGTGCTACACTTTTTCCTATACGACGCTACGTCATTCACATTCACAATTTACACCAGGCATTAGACTGCCAAACACGTACTTAGTACATGTAAGTCCCCTGTCCTCTTGAGCAGATATGGCCTATCAACATGCGTCCGATATGATTATGTTAGATATCACACATTTGCACAAGAACAACCACGAAGCCATCGCTGACATTGCATTTCAGGCACATGTATCTCTTTGAATTATTTGAGTCAGATTCTGCACTAGCTGAACGTGTTACCGTCATACGTCAAGCACTCCGGACGCTCGATCCTACTGAAAAGCTTCCACCTCCTTACGATGCACAAGACTGGACGCTCGATCATCGTAATGAAAACCTTCCCCGATGATGTAGAAGACTGAAAGTGATGACTTTTTTCTTGTTCTGTACGCGCAAGCGAACGCGAAAGAACCTTTCTCTTCTTCAGTTTCAGTGCTCCATCTGTCAACTCTCCTTCCGGCACACACTTCTCACACCCTGCAGATATCTTCTGCAGGCTGTGTTTAGAAACGTGGGTGTTGGAAACGTGGGTCCTCCTGCCCGTTATGCAGAACACTTCTCGGCAACTATAGAATCTATTTTTCGAATGTGATGTGTTAAACACCGATTTTCCGTGCAATAATAAACTTCTTGTAAAATCGTTCCTTGACACATCATATGTCAAAAAAGGTGTATAACTAAATATGAAACAATTTAATTATGCAATAAATTAGTTTTATAAAAAAATCTTTTCTTAATTTTTTTATCCACATCCAGTTATGGCACTTTCCTTGTCCACTTAATTCTATGTGGTGGGAGAATGACGTCAGAGATGGTGACATGATTGGCGGTGGGGATACGCTTTCTTTCGTCTCTGTGTGGTGGTGGGGGAATGACTTCAATGGTTGGTGGTAGGGACACTACTTCTTAGTATCGCTGCCGCCATGATGATGGTTATTCCCTTCAGAGGCCGTCGAGGATGGATCGTCGTTTCCCATCGCCTTAAAATCACAGTTGGGAGAGCGTTAGACTGCGGTCCCCTGTTCAATCCCGGGTTCCGGCATCTTTCTGTACGAATTCGAGAACAAATAGGAGTTGATAAGTTTCTCATCGGACGTTGCGTCATACGTTCGGAATGATCCACGCGATGTTACGCAAAGCTGTGTCAGGTAGCCCTT
Organism: Laupala kohalensis; assembly: GCA_002313205.1. Lineage (NCBI taxonomy): Eukaryota > Metazoa > Arthropoda > Insecta > Orthoptera > Trigonidiidae > Laupala > Laupala kohalensis. Next base: position 122,909 of record NNCF01133642.1, read on the forward strand.
TATTAAAAAACTTTTTGGATTTCCCCCCAAATATTTTTGAAAATCCCCCTTAACATTTTTTGGGAATCCCATTGCCACCACCACCTTATTCCCACTACGTCCTGGCATCAAACTGGTAATTTTCGGGCATAAAACCAACCGGAATTGAAACAGCAACTTCCGGGGATTAGCTCTTATCAGGCACCAAGCTGGTATAAGTATACTACTTTCATGAATTATAAAGATCTTGTATATCTTGGTGAAAGTGTTCACCTCGCACTTAGGAAGAAGCATTTATTTTATCTATAAATTTGTATTGATGCAAATAATTTCTTTTGGTAATCCTTAAATCTCAACAAACTCTATTTGGAACTAACCAAGAAACTAGTGACAACACTACTGAAGGGAACTGGTTTACATTGAGGAGAGATGAGTCCCTTTCAGACTCAGCACATCTTTGGGACTCACATCTTCTGATTTCCGTAAAATTCTTATCATATTTTAGCCTCACAGAAATTCAGATAAATTTTTGTGAAACGTTTTAATGTTACCTAACTGTATTGCTTCCTGCCTATAACAATTTTTTTTCATCGGCGCAGCTGAACGTCTCCGTGTGGAATCAGTACTTTTCATGAATCAGTCAAGGATTCCCATTAAACAGTATGATCATGTTCTCCCGTGTTCTAACCTTGTGGCTGAGTTAGAAAGGAAATTTTGAAAACTTTCCTTAAAGAGTGAGAACCCATTGTAATGCCATCAATGTCGTCCTAACCATATTCTTCATACTAATTGTAGTAAGGTCTCGAAGCTCTTGAAATCTTCTGAATGTCCACGGAAGAGATAAGTAGTAGTTCCTACAGTGGAGGAGCACAGATGAGGAGACGCCTCTCAGAAATGTTGCATCAGTTCAAATTGTGTCGAACAAACTTCTCGTGTCATTTCAGAAATAAACGCCAAAACACCAGTAAGAACCATACCAAGTGCACACTTCCGTAACAATTTCCATTGTATTAACTTCGGAGTAAAAATTGGGGTGATTGGCTAAGAATGTCGTACCTCTTGTTCATTTGGAGAAATCACAATTCGTGTTCACGCACTGAAGTCGAATTATAAAGACCCTATCCTTGATTTTAAGCATTATCAGGAATAGTTCAACGAAAACATTGACATTTGAGTGTTCATTCGTAAGGAAATCCTGGCATATTAACACAAACCCCAAGAATTTTGTAGTTTTAGATTTTAAATTGTACAGTAATCAGAAACTTCACCTATTCTGTGTATATTTTAAATTGTTACATACGTAAATCATATTTCCAAGAAAGTTTTTTAGTACCACAATATTTAGACTAATATCTTTATTTTACATGAACTCATACCACAGACTACTACAGATGGGAATCTCCCATACTTAGAAATGGAACAGTGTTTTGCGCAACATCTGGCGGCACGGCTACAGGTTAGGTTAGTAGCGCCAGTAACCGCTAGGTCTCCTTCCTCCCTCTCCTCCCCCTTTCAAAACCCCAATCCATCACACAATCCTACCCGTCGTAACTTTCTGCTTCGAATTTATTTCATAATTCACACATCACTCTGAAATTATTTCAAAGAAAGGAATATTGCTGAAAGAAAACATGGGATTTGCATTTTTAACTTAATACATTTATTATAAGTATTTTTGTTAAATACACTATTATTAAAGTTTAGCACATGAAATAAACCTTTTGAAGCACATAAAAATCTCATGGAATATATTACTTTCATAATAAATGTATACATCACATTAAAGTACTTGAAGCACTTGATTCATCTGGTTGAGGAGATGATAAACAACACCGCTCCAAGGATTCCAAAGGAATTAATGAATCAGATGCAATAAAAAGTTAAGTAGGTTTGGACGGAAATAAGAGCTGTTTCTTACAGAAATTAAAAGCAGAGGATGAAGAGGGGGAAGACAAATGGGAGACAGAGGCAACAAGGCAAAGAATAGGGTGTAGAATACACAATACATGACTGAGAGATCTATGAAAGGTCACCAATGAAAGGCAGTAAGGTTTGACACTAGGCACAGCAGTGGCTTTCAACTGTCCAGGTTCTATAAAAGAAAAAAAACATTAAAATGTTTCAGTATTCTTTAGATGAATTAAATAATAACTCATAAAATACATTTACATATATAACAGGTGTAAAAAAGAATTATAATAAATGTGGGGAACACAAACAAAAAAGTAATACAAAATTGTTAATCAAGGATACAGCTTGTAAAAAATTTGACGGCTTGTCACAAATATTACCAGATCATATGCTACAGTTGAATAATAAATTATCATCTCATATATCCAATAAATGTTGTAGTATTTCAAAACATATTGTCACGGAGTGCCATGACGCACCGCTCCTTTACTTTACGTACATAAATTATTCTTTAACAATAGCATAGCAACAGCCTGTGTAGGTCAAGCAAAATCTTCCACTCGAGCTGATTCATCATGTCGAGAATCCAAAACCCACCAGTTGCCGCAGATAAGAGCTTGTTTTCAACTTAGTCAGAGAGGTTAGCACACAAAAGCGCAATGAGTCAAGACGGGGTGACACACACCCTTCACGGACAGCAACCCTTTCCACAACCACAGTTGCGCCGTGCGCAAAACCTCCCTCTCCGTAAGACCTTCCCCCGTCACAACAACCTACTCAACGCATCCTTATGGTCATAAACAACCCCCACCCGACGAAGGCGTAAGTTTTCATACACTTATCCCCGCGAACCGATTTAAGACGATGCTCACTCGCCACTAGAGCATGAGAGCAGTAGTTGAGTAGTCGAGCCGTGTGACCGTGTTATGATCGCTGAGCGACGAGCTTGCTGTACACGCTGACCGGGAGGGACCCGGTCGGCCGAGCGTGAACGAGGAGCCAAACCCGAGACCGCTGAAACCACCACCGTGGCTTTTGAAGATGGCACCACTGCCCGCACTGATAATCTTTCTGACGGTATGAAATCATGGAACAATATTACGGCCCTTGGCGTTGCTTGAGGCGTCTGCCTCTTTAAGCCCTTCAGGCTAATTACTCTAGGGTATCAAGTATCCACCCACAACGGGGGATTTAACATAAATGGTTAATCACTTGCCCATGAGGGCATTAGCGTAATTGTTTAATTATGAGTTCTTCCGAGCTACTTACAAATTCACTTATTAAACCTTTTTATATTTCATATATGTTTTATTAAACCGAGCACCAAGACCATGGATATGGGATGTATTTCCAGATCTCTCTACCAAGCGAGTCACTTTAAGTACTACTTCTGAGGTTTGCCCCTAAGCTAACCGTGTGGGAGACCGAGACGCCATGGCGTACGGCGCTCCGAGACGTGACAATATAGTGCATGATGCATGATGATAAATAATAATCTAGGTCTACTTAAGGTGTTTAATTATAGATTCTAAATATATCATAACGATTATCATAAAACATTACAATTACTTGTACTTGAATAATTAAATGGAATGCCTTTAAAGTCATCCGTAGTAAAATGTTTTGAACTAATGCGGCTAGCCCTTGAGGGCACAATGTCATCGGTAAATCGAATCCACTCTTCAAGTCTGCAATTTACAACGATTATAAGAAACAAAGTAGATCTCACACATCTTCACCATTTGTATAAAACAGTACTTAAAGAAAAATTCAGGATGAATTACCAAACAAGAAACCACATTTTCGTAACTCAACGTGGAAAATAAATGCATATCATTAATTTTTTAATAATAGTGTATTCTAATAATGATAGTAAGTAAGGCTTACCGTCTTTCATTCTTGGGAAAACAGAAGAAATATTCCACACAGCCACTTGCACTAAAGCATTGTTTAACACAACATACATGCTTCCTCGACATTTTGTCGTTGCCGTTGCCGCCAGTGTCACAGTATACGCGCGTACGCCAGTACACCTACTTTGTTTCATTGTTGTGCTAGTCCATGCTTGTCGAATCCTTCACCCGCTCCAGTCGAGTTAGATCCGCAACCGTTCGTGTAGAGCGCGCAGTCGTCGGCATAGACAGAGCCATCTACTGGGAGGGCTACATGTTACTTCAAAATACGCTTCCAAGTCCTCCTATAATGATTCCCCACCCCCGACTCATACTCTCCAAATCGAGAATTCTTTAAAATATATTATGTTAACCTCCTGACTGCAAAAGCAATGTTTCATAAAAAAACGTTTTTTAGGTGGAAGATATACATATATAATATTTTACCCATTGATACCCAGAAACAAAGAAAAAAGTGACATTACTGTCTTTCTTTTTGCCAGAAACCGTATGACAATTTAACCACATTTTCCGGTAACAATTTTTCAATTTCCGTTGATTTTTAAACTTTCTAAGTATCATTGGAGCCACTCCCTTGAGGCCCTATTTCTTGGGGCGAACCACCCCTCCACCACACGCACACATACACAGTCACACGTTTTGGTGACACCGTCTTGTGCTGAACATGCGAAGCTCTTGAGATGCCAGCCTTATTTTTGCATCCGATGGCTTCGACTACAATAATGACGAACTGTGTTTCTCACTTAGACGCATAATTAGGATTAATTTTTAAGCACATTAACAGGGAACAATTGCTTCATATGGATACTGTAATCAGGAAGGAATTATTACTGAGAATATTGTGTATCACTATCGGTTCGTACAATGTACTTATGATTTGTTACATTTTAAGTTGAATGAATACAGAGTAATGATCACTTACCGTTTTTAAATCAAATCGGGCAATTTTATGAAATGACTTTTTGTTGTGTATGATAGATAATAATTTGAACCAATCAAACGGCGCCCTATGACTTACGAACTCGAAACGTAGGCGATTATCTTTATGTTTCTTTCATGGGGAGAATTTGACGCGAATTGACTGACATGAAAAATTTCTTTTATACACCCCATTAATTTTTTCTCAAGTATTAAGAACATAATGATCGTATTGACAAGACATTCAAACAATCTTCTTGATATATTTTTCAATAAAAAAATGCTGTAATTTCATTTAAATCTAGATGTAGATCACTTCAATCGACTCACACTATCTTGGAGAAGTTAAGTCGTATTTCAAATTTTAAAATACTTCTACATTATTTTTAATTAATAATAATTAATTTTTTATTAATAAATAGAAATGACATAAGGAAAAAATAACCATAGTATACTCATGAAAGGATATGGAATATACACATCAGTTTTTATTCCATGTATTCATGTGTATAACAAATGTGGTTTATTTTTGTTGTTTGTTTCATTGATTTTGAAATTATACATGTTGAATATTTCCAGTTTTGAAATCAAAGAAATAATAAAAATTCCACTCGAATCTCGGGTGCAGAGCTATACTAGTAAAAATAATATGGTATAAGTAAATAAATTAGACGATAAATATAATATATTATATTGATTGTTGGTATATCGCTACAGACATTACAACCATATCACAATCTTCTTCGAATTAAAATCGTTGTATCAAAAATCTATACGATATAGTTTCGTGGCGAGTTGCTTTTCACTTGAGGAAATAAAACTCACATTTTGCATTAAGACAAATAAGATTAATCCAATGTTACAGTCATCTCTACTTTTTGCTTTTCGTGAAAGTAAGAAACTTGGATTAATCCTCTGTTTTTTGTTCTTTAGTGAAACTAAGAAAAACCTGAAAGAAAGTGTTAAGTTAAAAAAAGTTAAGAAAGAATAGTAAATGCAAATAATAATGCAATTCGTTAAAGAACACCTGTTCTAAGCTTGTCTGTCCAATAGAATAATCTTCAATATCAAATTTTGCTTTCGCTTTCTCCATCATACCGAACATTTGAGACCATTTGAGATCAGAACCTTGGACCGTGAACGTGAGGACACCCATGTACTCATCTTGAAGTTTTGCTGTTTGAAAATTAAACAAAAAATGTTAATGAAAATCGTTTTAGTTGATTATTTATAACCATGAGTAGTTTATGCTCAACTCGTAGACTAATTACAATGTGATTCAACTCATCGCTTTGTGTCCTATATGATTTTCGAGGTCCCCTCGAAGTTTAGAATACACCATAGACGATTTCACGAAGATTTTCGAAGTACCTTTATTTGTAATACAATTTGCATTCCAAACAAACTCCTTATGGAATTAGTTTATTGTCCTCCACCTGGTCGTTGTAACTTTTTTTACAATTAATTCATTATTATTATTAACTTCGACGATTATGTTAGTTTGCATATGACATGGCCCCCGACAGAAAAGAGCAATTTGCACTCTCAACTTGCACTCAGTACCCGCCTGTTTCTCCCATGCTGCTCTGGTTTCAGTCCATACATTGAGACGAATTGTGTATATTCCACTAAATGAATGAAATATTAGCGCTAGGTGTTATATGACTAAGCTGTAGGTGGGTAATGAATGCAGTTAGAGACTGAGGGTTGCAATCCATACAGATGAAAACTAATACTTAGAATGTAAAAACGAGTGCTGATGACAGACAGACAATGGGAGAAGCCCGTGAATCTAGATTGACAAGAAATGTCCGCGAAAAGTGTGTTTTTTTTAAGTTTATTAATTTATTTACATACTGAAGGTCGCTTTTTAACATCGCAGGTCATCATAGATCACAGGAAACATTACAGTTATATGACTGTATTAATTGTTACATTGAATAAAAAGTAATCACTCAATATTGATTGAAGTTTTACATTAAATAAAAGGAAATCACTAACAATAAAAAAATGTAAAAAAGTCGTATTGCAAAAATAAATCATAATAACACTATCAGGTGTCAGTTTATTTGTAACTTGAAAATAAAATAAATTTGAATCAGTTTGTCAAGTTGTGACGATTTCAAAAGATGTAGTACCTTCTGGCATCCACTGGGAGTTTGAAATACATTAGAAATATCACTTGGGATATTTAAGGAATGCCTTTATGTAGGAAAATATAGATATTTTTATTGGAGTATTTGTTGACATTACCCATCCTCTTATTCTGCTTCAAGAGAAGTATATACTTTGGCGATGTTTTCGAAAATGGCCGTTGAATTACTATGTGCTGGAAACGTTGCGAAAGAAAATACTCACTGTTGAAACACTACGAGAAGACTATTTAAAAAGTCCGCAAAAACTCATTAACATTATAAAACACATAATATAAATACATTGCAGTAAATGACAGCGCAGTCCTTAGTTCTGTTCTTTGGGAAGACGTTTATCCTCAAAAACAGTTTTTAATGGTCTTTTACAAGTCGCAAATTACAATTTGTCCATGTCGCGCTGACGGTCAACGTCCAGAGCGAAGGCTTCCATCAACACCAGAAAACGAAATACGCAGTTCAACGCGTGACCTGTTCGTCGTCCCACAAGACCCCAGTGCACAGGAACCCCGTTCAAACTCCGCTTCCACTGACATGAGAGTGTGAGCGCTGTGATTGGTGGCCGAAATTGAAGTAATGTGATCTTCACAGTGTAGCTAAACGAAGCATTTTGTCAAGAAGAGATGGAGGGATATGAAAATGGAGTCTTCTTTCTAAGAAGAGTTTGGACTACGTTTTGACAAGAAGAGACCACATATAAGCAGATAGGAAGTTCAACGTCGATGACCAACTAGTAGACTGCACAATTTACTAGAGTAGATGTTCCTGCTGCGATAATGCCAAGTCGATATCTTCCACATCCTTTGCTTAGAACGTGCTCGCTATGTATTCCAAAATCAGTACCTAAACCCACATCTTGCAACCAGACTGTGCTTATCACGCCGTTCTCGAGTGGGATACACTCCTGTCGTGACGCGAACTATACACAGTTCAAAATGTGTGCGATGCTGTAGAGTGTTTTATTCATTGAGCGGGCCCCCTCGAAAATTGTGAGCAGCTAAAGCAACATGAGACGCATAGAAAGAAGAACTCCTCACGTAAAAGATGAAACAAAGTCATAATTAAAGTCAGTCAATTAAGCAAATAAGTCAGTGTGTGGGATTATAGATGGTTCTCCTAGCAACTCAATTGACATTCAGCTCAGTGACCTTCACCTACTGCCCAATGCCATTACTCTCTGCCCCGCCTTTTCTCCAATTATACGTCGCGACTCCATATCGGAAGGAACCAAGAGAAGAAAAGTAGCGTACTCTCACACACTATTTAGTAACCTTGATCCTTCAGTGTTAAAAAAAGCATAGTAGGTACCACGTTCACTCAGCAGGTCAGACACAAAATGTAGCAACGATTATTTTATTTCTCCCATCCGAATCCATGTACTTTTCACATGTATTTTCCGTTCTGTAAAATCTTACTGAATTCTTGCCGTCTTATCTCTCCCCTATCAATCTATACCAGATCAACAGAAACACAAATATTTCAGACACTAAATACTTGTTCATTGAGAGCAAGTTATGTTACAATGAGAAACGTGATACCACAGCTCATTTATAACACGCAGCATTAAGAATATCGAGCAAAATGATACAATAAAACATTAAATTTTAATTCAATCTATAACATTCATACCATTTAACGTAAGCCCACTTATTTGATATTTGAATTAACAATTAAAAATATTTATGTCAAACTTCTTTAGAAGTTTATCAAGTTTACATTGGTTGAAACCATTACAAATCTATTTCTAAATATCGTGTATTTTTGTTTTGTTTCAAGTGGAGCGAGTGTATTTCTTGTAACTATTAAAAGTATTTTTTTAACTTGAGCTCTTACCTTTTAATGTCAGTATTAAAGTAATTAAGTATTGTCTTTAAATTAGCTAATTCTTTCATTAACTTTCACAAGTATCATTGATATGAAACTTTGCTCACAACAGCTCAAAGTTGCAAGGAAAGTATACCTGCTCTCCACTTACCTTTGAATGTTTGTTCCATGTAATTCTTCACAGGGTCCATGGAATTTTTAAGCACAAAAACTGAATCCCTTCTCGTAGTGGGAGGTACGATCGTCGCAGGTGGCGTCACTTTCACCTGGATACAGTATCCTTTGGCAAATTTGTTCTTCAAATGTTGCAACGAACCCAAACATTTGAAATTTCCATTCACTTGAATAGCAATTTTCGTGCATAAGGCCTCACATTCCTCCATACTGCAAACCGATAAAATATTCATCATTGTTCCTCCAGCATTACCAGAGCTGAAAATTACAACCTAAATTCTGAAATTACACCACCATGATTGATTGTTTGGATAGTAGAGTAAAATAATTCAGTGCACACCACAATAAATTACTAAAAAATGTCTACATTTTGGAATTTATATTTTGGTACATTTCCTTTCGAGGTTCTTTTTCGTAGTTAATTCACATTGAACCCAAGATAGTGGAGTTATCATTTCATCACTGATGAATATTCAAACTTCAAAATTGTTCACGAACTGATTCTTTGATAGTGCCTCTAATATAGTTAAACCACATTTAAAAGGGATTTATGACCATAATTTTCGTACAGATGAGATGCTCTTTTGTCAGAAAATATCACTTCTATATTTGATGGGGTGTACAAAAAAACGTGGAGAAATGTGTTTTCATTTGTTCGTAACATTTACTTTCAAGTATTTTTCACATTCCATGAATTTATTAAAGGAAATTCATCCCGTTGTATTATTAGCGGATGCCATGGATGATGGAATTTGGCTTCGGGTGCGCAGTAGGCGTCCGAAAAGCAAATGACCACGTACAATGTTAAGTAAGAAATCTGTTGCTAGATATATGAGATATGCCAGCAATGTAAAATAAATCGTGTTCATCTGTGCGGCCGTATGCCATTAACTGTGGCGGTGACTATACAGGTAGCGTGTACTGTTGAGCGTTGGGGGCCTTGAGCAGTACCTGACCCTTATCGGCCTCTTGCTGCGTGAGATGTGTTTAAGGTGGGACCAGCACTCCCAGTTCGTCAAATCACTCAAATATACAATCGTCTTCTTTATTTTGTTTTGTAATTGATTTAAAACACTACAATACGAATAATAACGAAGAAAATACGTTTTTTGGATTGGTAAATATCAGTTAATAATACCTTTTTTTGTTAGGGTTTTAGGGCTCGCCAACGTTAATGTCGTTAGTGCCCTTAGTTAACAATACAGTACAAAAATATTCAGTAAAAAGCGCGGTGACCAATCAGCGCGGGCCGGTCCGGGACCGCGAGGAGCGCTTGGCGCCCAAACTGGGTGGAACGCTCAGGGGGAGTTAGTGCCGAACTCCAGGCGCTGCTCAGGATCAAGCCATCATCAAAATTAAGATTGTTCGGTGTTTTGGCGATCTCTATGGTTTGCCAGAACAGACTTGTGATAATGAATGATTCACTAAAGCCCCTACACACTGACAACCAATGAAACCGCGTAATTAAAGACCCTCGGGACTCCCCGTCTACTATGGGACTGATTAAACCGAATACGCACTAACCGTGGACGCTGCGCTGCCTCGGAAGAAAGTGGGGTTGGAAGCCATCAGCTGCTTGCGACTGTGGTAAGTACAACCAAACAATACACCACATCGCCTTTGAGTGTCCTACCAGGGTGAGAGACAGGACTTCGTGAATGTGACACCGAAGGTGATCGATTGGCTCAAGAACCCAGACTGTGATTTGTAGGAATGGCTGAAAGGAGCCAACCACGAGCCTTGATTTTCTTTTTATTGTTGATTCCCCTTTGACTTTTACCGTCACGGGACTGACATTACGCAAAGGTTTATAATATTACGCAAAGCTCACATTACGCAAGAATTTTATAATATATTTCCAGGGCGGATCTTTAAATCGATAGTTTAAATAATTAGTGTCATTGTAATTGTGACTCGCCAGACGGAACTCCATGGCGTCAGCCGCGAGAGATAAGAACCTTTTCCTGTTTGTCCCGTCTCTGTGGTGAGGTTCCCAGAGAACCTATTTTTCTCTGCGGTCAAGCCAGAGATGACACACGATCGTATGACTCGCCACGCCACTGCACTCTGTCACCCCCCTCCATGTGACATTCCTCCCTCTTTCTTCCAAATTAAGACAACGCCTTACCATCTCCACAAATTATCGTAGAGCCGTGTGCAACGACTCCCTTCCCAATGACTTCACCTACCATGAAGAGCTCCTCAATACATTCAAATATCCACATGGAA